>SKCR01028384.1:0-258943 GCA_019454045.1 Zanthoxylum bungeanum
GGTACCTTTCAACAAATATCTTCAAAGGTTCGTCGTCTCCTTGTTTCATAAGCCTTAGTTCTCCAATTGTCTTTCTGGGGACACAAGCTCCTTTGAAGTGTCGTATGAATGACTTTCTCAGTTGTGCGAAGCTGCTGATGCTTCTTGGGGCTAGGCTTCTATACCATAGAATGGCCGGTCCGGCCAGAGTTAGGGGGAACACTTTGCAGATGGCGTCCCCTGTTACCCCTTGTACCTCCATTAGTAGGACGAAGCCTTCAATGTGGGTTTTGGGATCGGTATGGCCTTTGTATGGCGCCATGGTTGGCATGCTGAATCTTTTCGGGAATTTCTCTGTGTTTTTATTTCTTCTGTGAGGGGGGACTCATCCTTGCCGTCCGGGCATCCCCTCTGTCTGTATTGGGGCATACTCCCCATTTGGCCAGCTCCTCCCGTAACCAAGATTTCATGCCGCTGTCTTTGGTTCCATTCCGCCTCCTGCGGTCTCCTTTCTTTCTGTTATCCCGGGGGTGGTGCTTCTCGTGGCCGGTATCTTCTCGTACTTCTTCGTCATATCCTTTCTCCTTTCGCCGGGTGTTGCGAGGGCTATCATAGGAGGGGTCTGGTGACGATTTGTCACCCTCTTCCTCCCATGTGTCCTCGGTCTGGGAATCTTCCTGAACCACAACAGATCTTACCCTGTAAGGATCCCTCCTCCGGGGTCTGTCGTCCTCACTTATATCGACAATTCTCTTCCTTCCGCTATTTCGTTCCTTCTTCGGCTAGTCCCGGTCTCGAATTTTCCGTTGTGCACTCCTTCTACCTTTTCTAACCGGTCTACTATGGTTTTTAGCAAAGTTTGGTTCTCCTCCCTTTCCTTCCTCAGGTTCTCCTCAATTTTTCCATCCAATCTGCAGCCGAGTTCCCTGATGGTTGGTGGTTTCCGTCTTCCGCCATTGTCTTACTACGCGAGTTGCTTTTTGTTAGAATTCCCCACAGACGGCGCCAACTGTTGACGGTGGATTTTGGTCTCAGGGTAATATTGGAATATCACTCCCGAAGAAATCCTCCCTCAATAGTGAATTTGTTTGGTTATGGGGGACCAAAGGCAAATTTAGCAAAAGACAGATAAACACACCAATCAACAAGGAGATTTAACGTGGTTCGGTGGATTTGGATCCGACCTACGTCCACGGACACAAAAAAGATGGTACTTTTATTACTTAAACACTCTTCTTGGGTCTCTACAAGTCAGAGCTTGAAGATTCAGATCACTAATTTTTTGATGCCCTTTACACATACTATGTCCTCCTATTTATAATAGTATAGAAATTAGACTCCTATTTGCATAAGAAATCCTAGTTTGAATTCAGTCTTCTCTTCTTGCAAGGATTCCTAGTCTAATATTGCCTTCTCTTTTCTTATTCCTTTTCGGACTCTGACTTCCTTTCCTTGTGAGAACATGATAATTTGCTTATCTTATCCGCAAGAATAGGGTTTCATTATCTTTGAGCATATCTTCGCCATATGGTCGGTCTTCATGAGGTCGGTCATGGTAGTCCTTTATGCTGAGAATGTTGCTGTCGACCTGAATGTGCCCGGCTATCTAAGCCCAGGTGATCGGTAGCCGGTCATGAAGTGCTCGGTCTATATCTGTTGTGGTCGGTTTGGAACCGTAAGGTGCTTGTTCTTTTATTGCAAAGTGGTCGGGTTAGATTTAATGATCCCAACCAAGCAGGGAATTACCCTTCTGTCCTTGTCGTCTGTCGTGCTGCCTTAAATATCGTAGTGCCTGAAAACACCATCAACAAATGTAAATAAAATAAAAATGTTTAGGTTTTGGTTCATGAACTTGAATGATTCGTGCATGGTATAATACTGATTTGAAGAGACGCATATTCTTTAATTATGACGCATGGGGTTCCACAAAATGTTTTTGAAAGCTTTAAAATTTTAAATGAAGAAGAATGGCACAGCACAGGGTCATCAAATGATTCTATAAATACCATCATTTTTTTTTTGAAATATTGTTAATTTCGTTGATAAATCATCTAATTTAAATGAAATAAGTAAAATCCTCATTTATTTAACTCCTACAATAAATACATATCATTAATTCGAACTCAGAATCTAATAATCAAGTCATAAATATTTTACCATCAAGCCACAATCCTTGAGCGCACATCATATATTTCCTAAATCTATTCTAAACAATTTGATCATATATAAAGAGAATAAAATACCAGAACAAAGATGTGTGACACGAAGGCTTATTATGGCTATTCAAAGGGCAACGTGTCGAGGTGTTCTTGTTCCTCGACTCAAAGAAGGAAACGCCAGCGGACTTAATTATGACCCCAAAGAAAGAAGATCTCTGTTTGTTCTATTAATTTATAGATGGATTGCTAATAGCGATTTTATATAGCATGTTAGAGCACATATTATATAAATAATATAAAAAGATATCGATTTTATAAAAAAAAATATTATTAATATCAAATACCAAAGTTTTATCAACCATAACTTTATTTATATTAGTAATTATGAAAGACAAGAGTTATTAACTAAGTATATTAAAGTAAAAGTAAACAAACTTAAACAAGCGAAAATAGTAAGGTGAGAAGAATTTAAGATTACAAATTCCCCATAATAATTTTTTAAATCTTCTTTATCTCTTTATAACTGATCAATTATAATGGATTATTAACCTATAACACAAAGTTATCACCATGTGAAAGCAATTCCACCATGACATATAATTCATGATAATTCTTGAGATTTATCACATATTTTGATAGACTAATGACAATATTTTCAGTTAGGAAATTTATGACGGACTTATGACAAAATATTATCTATCATGAATGTTTGTGACATAATTATGATAGAATATATTCTATCAAGAATTTATGTGACAGTTATATGATAGAAATTTTACCTATCACAAAAATTTGTGATGGTTTTATGATAGAAATTTTGTCTGTCACAAATTTTATGATGAATTTATGAAAGAAAATTTTTCTGTCATAAGTTTTATGACAGATTTATGATAAAATTATATCTATCACAAAATAATAATAAAAAAATATTAAAGATATGCTCTATTGGGACTCGAATCCGTGACTTATTGGACCAAAAATGTATTTTCTTAAAGTTTTGCCATTGGGTCAAAAACATTATTAGGATTCTTGAATATAAGTTATAATAAATAAAAGATAATGTAATATTTCAATTTAGGAGCCAAAAACTGAAACCCTAGAATCTAGGGGTGAACACAATTTCGGGTCAAACCGAGAACCGCATCGAACCGCACCGCACCGAACCGAACCACGCGGTTTGAAAAAATATTAAAAATGATTTTGAACCGCACCGAATCGAACCACAAATTTCGGGTCGGTGTGCGGTTTTGACCCATGTCAAACCGGGAACCGCCCAAACCGCATATTTTGACTCGAACCGCGACCCGAACCGCCTAAACCGCCGACCCGTGTACAAATTAAATATTATTTTATATTTTTCTTCTTCTTTAACTATGAAAATTAAGATATTTAATGATCATATAACAATATGTAATGAATAAATGAAAATTATGTAATTTTTTCTTCAATTATAATGTGAAAACACCAAAATTTTCTTTAAAAAATTATAATTCAAACCGCCGACCCGAACCGCTAAACCGCCAACCCGAACCGCTAACCGCCAACCCGAACCGCCGCGGTTTTCCTTATCAAATTTGCGGTTTCGTTTTCTAATTTCCCAAACCGCCAACCCGCGCGGTTTGATGTAAAAAACGAAAAAACCGCCCCGAACCGCACCGCGAACACCCCTACTAGAATCTAAACAAAATTAAAACCAACACCCATTTGGTTTCTTTCTTCAGCAACATAAAAAAAAAATTAAAGAAACAACAAAAATGGGGAGCAAAACAGCAACAACAGCGACAACGAGCAGAGAGTGGAGGCAGATCTATGCATTATACAGAATGGAGCAATGACAGACATTATTATTTCTCTTGTGACACGCGATTCTCTTTTCGATTTCGTCGGTTCTGTTCCTCGTCTAATTCGAGCCCGTTTCTTCCACTCGTACCTTACCATTGAATCCACTCGATTTGCCGCCGGCACTCCACCGTGCCGCCGCACTACGACTAGTCAATGTGCCATGATTAACTTTCGGTTATTTACACAGTTGAAATGCATGCAGTTGACTGGTTCCACGAAATCTGTTGATTGGACTTTTTGTTTGGGGACACATGGAGCAAGTGACATCTAATGTTGTTACACCTTCACCTTGGAATTGTCAGAATCAGATTGGTTTGTATGACATTACTGCAATTATGTTTGTTATAACCCAGAAAATGTAGAAGCAAGAACAATTAGCGTGTCCAATAAGAGATAATATAGAGATGGTGGTCCTAACGGAATTTTGAGGACATTGTGAGATGCTTATCAAGAATTTGGTTACGAATGAGCTCGGGTAAGAGAGAGGGCACTGTAGAAGAAATAGGATTATGTCGATAGAGGGTAACAGGACGGCCGTAGTTAGATGGGCAGAGCCTAATGAAAAAGTGGAATACATAGTGTGGCGAAATCATTTCCAATCAAAAGTGGAGTCAAAATATTTTGTTTGTTCACAAAACCTTTCAAAACTGGCATGCAAATCACTTATTCCAAAAGGCATAATTTAGAGCATCCGTACACATATCAGGTTCGTCACACCGCACATTCCCAATCCATCAAACATTGACAAATGACTTGTACATCGAGATACAATATCATCATTATCATACTCAGAATATTTATAAGGACACATCATATGAAAATCATATTTTACCAATTATAATAAATAGTTGTACTAAACCATCCAAACTCGTGGCTATAACCAATCCAAACCTGTGGTGGTTGATACAGCTGGACTTTTGCATGAATTGTCTAATCATGACTCTAATCCAATATAACCCATAACATGTAAACAATTTACCAAACTTTAAGTATTTAGAACATGGAATACTTACCTCATCTCGCGAACACTCATGATCTTAGTCAAATCTGTCAAAACAAATGACAGAAACAATTAGAATTGTTATGCGAAATTCTCGACTCAATTATAAAAAATTATAGTTCTTCCCGGAACACCTAAATCAAGTCTGTTTATAATGATTTCAGTTTCATAACTCTCAAAGCATTTAACTTTATAAATCTAACACATCAGATTCACTTTCCGGTCTAAAACACGAGAATCCTCTCAAAATATGAAATTATTACAAATAGATCCGAAATATTTCAGATATTTCCGGTTTCTCTCAAAACCATTGAAATACTCATAATACATCATAATATAACGTTCTAAACTAACCCGTTATCTCAAATCCACAAATCACATGTTTTTGGAAAATCTTCTGAAAAATGTTTTCGAAAATGCTACGGAAGGATCTTGAACCCTCCGAACTTATCTAGTTTCATCTAAACATCATCATAACATCATAATTAACTCATATCTATCATTATTTCCATCAAAGCATAGACACATGCGAAATCTGGTTTTACTGAAAACTTGTTAATCCTATTAGATCAATCAAACTCATTCCAATTTCATCATGATTCTACCATTAGAACAAATTCGATACATAAGAACTTATCCAATTCAATACATATCGATATATTATTCTATGACACTACTAGAATTATCCGAATACAAGACGAGAAACTTGAAAATATCAAATTTTTACTGGGAGGTCTTACAGAAATTTCGATGGTACTAGCGGACTCCCTAAGCTCCTACGAATGTGTAAGAATCGACAAAATTCGAATTGGAGCTATTGTTCACTATTCACCAAATGTTCTCTCATTTTTTTATAAAATTGAGCATCCATCGGAAAAACCGACTCTACAGCATTGTAGCTTTACCATTTTTTTGTGATTTTTGTAAAATACAGGGGTGTTTATAAGAAACTTTCTGAAAATTATAAACTGATCCCTCGAAATTATGAGTTGGTCCCTGAAAGTGTACTCCTTCAGAAATTCATATTTTTTAGGCTCTTCCGATGAAAATTTCGAAACGTGTTCAACACGAAAGTTTTTTATCTTCAAAAAAATTCCAACGGTTAAAGACTCACCTTAATCAGAGTTTGTTTGCTATTTTTATAGCTGAAACATACTACGCAACCCTAGAAACATGGAAACATGCATATATTAACGTAGAAATGGTAAACATGTATTTTATATCGAAATGCCCATCCTCCAATGGTACGTGGCATTGTATCCCGAGTACGAATCATACTTCCGTCCATTCAGAATCGACTATGGAACTTGCGTTCGGATTTCTATCCTATATACCACGGGGTCATCTGGCCGGATATAACACATGTTCGCCTGGACAGACGACAGCTCTGGCCGGACTTCATTGGTAGATTGCACAGTGATCATGACATACATAATAAAAAATATGCATAGTAAACAGAACATTTATAGTAAATAGAAAACTAGACACATGCATTTTAATAATTTAATACAACATAATAAAACAAGTAAACATGCAAATCTGAAAGCGATAAATGCGAATAACATATAAAATAACGGGACATGTACTAAAATATAGGAAACATGCATAACATTATAGTAACCATTGAAATATAAAAATAGCTAAACATATAGTGGATCTATAGATTGCAGTAAAGTCGGCCGGATATGTGTATACTGGCCGAGTGTGTGTGTATGTCCGGCCGGACATAGTGGACGTATGGCCGAAGATAATTTGCCCAAACCAAGAACTAAAATATGAAGAAATATTAAAAGGGCACCCTTAGGTGATACCATTGCTATATTGTGGCTCAGAAGACTTACTGATCGTCAGGTTGCTGCTTGGATGGTTGCTGGGAAATATGGAACTACAAGGATAAGTTTTGTGACTTTCTTTATTTTTCTCTCTAAAGTGATAGGTTTTCAGTAGTCCCACAGAGATTTCTCTTGGTAAATTTCAACCCGTCCTCTTGTGAAGGAGGAAACACTTTCTTATAGTGTAAAGAAAATGGTTTGAAAATGGTAGGGAAACAAAATCCTTTCATTCCCTATTGTCTGTCTCAGGTGATTGGCAATATATGTATATAGTTACAGCTCGACCTATGTCCGGTCGGATGTAGGGTTTAGGGATATATATCCGGTCAGATTTAATTAATCCCATGATTTCAGCTGATTTTATTTTGCACGTGAGATGAAAACTCGATACATGTCCGACCGATGATATAATTTGAATTATATATCCGACTGGATACAATCAAATCCCTAAATTTCTATAACTGTCAATCTGCTCAGTCACTGACAACTGTGTCATAAATGGTAGGATTTAGGGTTTTCAAAGTACATCTGGCCAACTTTACAAGCTAGAAGTAAGGTTGGCCAGACACAGGTGATGTTCGACTAGCTTTTGCCTATGTTCCTTGGAGTTCCTTTTTACTGGCACTCATCCTTGCAATTCCCCAATTTTCAGAGGGTGTCCTCATAAGAGACTCATCATCGGGCTATGCGAAAAAATACAATGTCTACACATACCATTGTAAGGCCACATAAAAAGCCCATAGTTGTTATTCTATAGGAGCCTCCATTATGCTTGTGTTTGGGGCCCTTAATCGATTGAAGCCATTTGGAACTTTTTCCGTGAGATAAAATTTGTTGGGCCTTTTCAACTAGGATAAGTTCACATCTCATGATAACTGGGCCAAATGCTTCGAAATGTCAACGGGTCACCTTGTATGCAAATCGTTTTGGGCCTAAAATGTTTAGTTAAAATCCTAAATGCCAAAACATGAGTCTAATACCTCCGCTGCTTTCATCCAGAAAAAAGTACGCCTTGTTTTAGTCCATTTCGATAATTCCTAACATTTTCTAAGCTCATCCCGAAATAAATTTGATTACTAAGGGTTCAATTCGTCATTTTCAGATAATGGCAGGATCCCTATGTTAGGCTTAGTCACTTTTGTAAATGAGTGATCTTTGTCTTTTAACGATGAAACGAAATTAAAGTATCCAAGGTTTACCTTTAGCATAAGAGAGAATGAACTTATGTGCCCCCTGTTAGTGCATACGCTAAGCCATACCTAGGGTATATATGAGACTTGCCACGTGTGTGGAAGGAATAAGGATGGAAAGGTATATATTGATGTATAGCACATCATGCTTCTTATGCATTGCATACATACATGCATCAAGCTAACACTTTTTGATAAAGCCATCATAGTGGCACAGTGGGTTGGGGAACAAGGTAGACTCACCAGGAAGCAAGTAATAAACTTAGACATGGAAATCAGCAATAGCACCCGCAGTGACAATGCCCGCATGGATCAGTTAGAGACAACAATGAACATGATAGCAGAACAACTATAAAACTTGGCCAACACCATTTCTAAATTGTATCAATCCACATGGCGCCCTGAACAGCGAGGGCCGAAACAGTGAGAGGAGGCACATGAGGCTTGTAAATCAGATAGATGCTGGAGATGATATGGGCCTCGACCCTGGGATTCATTCCCGAACCTGCTGATAATGTGGGCCTCGACCCTGGGATTCATTCCCGAAACTGCTGATAATGTGGGCCTCGACCCTAGGATTCATTCCCGAAACTGCTTGTCTTTGCGCTTTTTCATTTTCTTCAAAACCTGCGAACAAAAAGAAAACTAAAAATACGTGTATGTGACGTGTATGGATGTATGCATGGATGTATTTCCTATTCCAATGGGTTAGGCCTTCCTTGTGCTCCTTGGTGCCATTCCTCTACAAATGTCTTTGATCGCCCCTGGGTCGGCTTACAATTTCCTTCTGCCAGTTCTTTTCTTGTGATTGGTCAGTTCTTTTTAGTCTCATTGCTCAAGTTCTCGATATATCCCTTATTCGCGGGGTGGTAGACTGGTCGCCCCCAGACTTGGTTTAGCTTTCTGCTCTTTGCTACTTGCACTAGGTCAAAGTAGATCATTTGATGCGGTGTCCCGTACTGTCACATCATATTACTCTATTTTACGAGATAGTCCCAATAGTTGTTCATATTATTGCCCTCAAATGATGCTCAGTGTCGAAACCAGAGAGCCTTCAAAGTACTGAGGCAACTCAAATCCGACTGTTTGAATAAATAATCTAAACCAGACTCAAAGTGTGTGTGTGTCAAGGTTCTTTTACAGCTTGGTCATTAAGTAAACCAACTCGATGATTTTGTTTTAAAGAATGGGGTCGAGGTGCTCTGCAATTACTTCTCTGTACTCAATGTGATATGATTTTCTTTTTCTTTTCTTTCGTCTCTTTTTTCGTTTTTTTTACACACCTACTCTTTAAGGTAGCATTTCTCCTCATGGTGGTCTTAATACTCGCCCATGGGTAGTTTCACGCTTATCGATTATAGGTGGTTTATATTTTCTGCTTTAGAGACTTTTCTTTCGTATCTAACCATACCACATATCGTAACACAAATAAGTCAGGATGAACATCTAAGCGCACGGTCATTCACCGATCCGTAATCTCTACAACTAGCCATCTTGCCGACTATTCATGTTTTCACTGCTAAGATCCTATAATTAAGTGTTCGCGAGTCTAGTCGAGATCACCACTCAAAATATCGGATGAGAGCACCTCTCGCACTTATTGTTTCTAAGGTTTCACCATAAAGCAAATAATTTCATCATCAGACTTATGTCTAACTATTAAAGAATAAGGACGAACAATTTTTTTTTTCTCTCTTCTTTTTTTTTTATATTTTTTTGATGGCCCCCCAATAGTCTTTCTATCCTTGCCGCAAGGTTTTCTGGTCCTCAGTTTCCTTTTCCCCGATATCCATGTTTGCTAAACTCTTCTTTGACAAGTCTTTTTTTCCTAACCCAACAGATATCTATGATGGCTTTTAAGAAACGGGGTTAACATGATGCGTGTATGCATGAGATGCAAGTGGTTATCAAAACAACATATATCCTTCCGACCTTATTCCTCTTACACTCGTGGTAAGTCTATTTATGTCCTAGGTATGGCTTATTTTATGTACCAATGTGGGGTACACAAAATCGTTCTCTCCTACGCCACAAAGGTGAACTTTGGCTACCTCAGTCCCTTTCCATCGATAAAAGACAAAGACCGCCCATTTACAACATGGCCTAAGCCGATTATGGGATCATGCCATTGTCTAGAAACAACGAATTGGGCTTTCGGCAACCATGGTCATGGGGATGAACTCAGAAGCGGCCAAAAGTATACAAATATGCCGTAACAAGGCGTATCCTTTCTGGATGAAAGCCAGTGCGGATATCGGACTCATGCTTCTGACATATTTGGATCATATTTGGACTTTCTAAGTCCATCAAGGTTTTCATACAAGTTGGCCCATTATCATTTTAAAGTATTAAATCAAATTATCCTGAGGTACAAACTCGTCCCAGTTGCAAAAGGCCCAACAAGTTTACACTTTCGCAATAACATGGCTAAACAACTTTAAATGATAGGGGGCCCAAACACAAGCATAAAAGGGTGGCTTCTATAGGTCATACAACTATGGTTCACATGTGGGTTTATAGGAGTATAGATAAAGGTTCCCGCCGGTGAAGGATTGCCCACAACTAGGTCTCCCCACTCAAGGGTTCGAACGACCAAGCGAGCGCACCTTTTTTATACCTTAAGGTACGTGCCAACAAGTGATGGTACAATGTAACTGTAGGCACTGCATTTTTGCATGTAAGTCCCTATGATGAGTCTCATTTAGAGGCACTACTTTTTAAGTCATGGAAGTCGCGGGAAACGGACGTCGGAAGGGAAAAGTCAGAAATCAGTATTTTGTTGGATTTTATTCGCTTGTTTAGCTTCGGGTTCGCTTGTTGGACCTCTGTTTTAAAACACATTCTTAGCCCAAACCCCCGCAAGACACACACCAAGCCCATCTCACCCAAGCCCAATCCAACAAATTAAATTAAAACCAATTAAATTGAAATTAAATTAAATTAAATTAAATCCATTAAAATCCAATCAAATTAAATTAAAATCAATTAAATCTCATTCCAAAATTAAATAAATCACCTTCCTAATTACCAAAGATTTAAATTCAATTAAATATTCACTCACCAAATTAAAGATGAATCCAAAATACAATTATTCTTTCCCTTTTTTAAACTAATTAAATCCATCCCTAATCTAATTGATTTGTTTCCTTTTCAAAACCCATGCATAACCCTAATACATCACTATAAAAATAACACAAAACCGTAAACTCCCTTGCTCTCCACTCTCACGGCAAAAACACAAACAAAGAATAAGAACAAAGCTTCTTCTCTCTCATCTCTCTCCCCCACTCAGCTCAAACACCAAATAAACCCCTACTGACCACGCAGCTCTCTCATTAAAACAACCTAAACCATAACATACAAAGAACCCCCCTTCACCTCTTCAGGTAACAGACCACGCAGCCTCCACCAAAAGCACAAACCTAACACCCCTCCAACCTTCAACCAGTAAACTAAGCCAAACAAAACAAATAAATCTTCGCGCCTATAGCCACTCACGGCACTAAACAAACCACAGCAACCCACTCACAATAAAAAAATAAGCCTTACCTACACCAAGCCACTATGCCTGAAACCGACAGCAAAATAAAGACACTGCCACGCTACCTTCGAACAAGACACGTCCCATTCTTCCCTCACACTCTCATTCAAAGAGCCCACTCATCCCTTCCATTCACGTATCCCCTAAAATCCCCTCACGTGAATCAGCAAATCGACACACAGCAGCCTTCAACTTCACGTAACAAACCCCTCACATAGACCTCAACTTCACGTAACAAGCCGCTCCAAAAACTGCCTCAGTTCACACCCCCAAAACAGTCCTTACAGCCTCCGAAAATCACCCCTGAAACTGCACTACAGTGACCGAAAATACACCCCCAAACAACAGCCCAAACACCCTCAAATAGTAGCCTAAACTACCGAAAATAGTGACCAGAAAATACAATAAAAACAGCAGCAAAACGGAGTAAAAAACAGCAGCCCAAACAGCGAAACAGCGAGGAAAGAACGTGAACCAGTGAACCGGAAGAGTTGCAGAGTGTTAGCCCTTCCGACGGCCTTGTGACGTACTTCTAAGAGTCGACATAAAATGTTAGACCTGAGGGCACCTTTCTTATTTATTTTCATTCATCTTTTAAATATTTATTGAATTTCCTTCGCATGAGAGTCGTTGGTTAATGTGTGTTGTGGCCATTGGATGAATGAAAAATGTGTCGTCTCTTATGGTATATCGGATGGAAACCCAGACGTAAATTCCATAGCCGAATTCGAATGGACGGTAGTGCGGTCTGTACTTGGGAAACAACTCAACGTACCACTTGAGCAAACAACATATCTTTCACTTTATTTTATCTTGTTTGTTTATTATTCGCATTTTATATTCCGTCTTTTACTTTCTAAGCATTGTGATGTAATGTGCATGGGCTTAATATGTTGGTCTAAAGGTTCTCTATTTGAGGGAAGAAAAGTCCAAAGGCTACCTTTACGACAATACTTTGCCGCGCCGGATGAAGTGTGTTTGATTGAATGTGAGATATGTTTAATCGAGTATACGAAGTCCTATATTGTTGTCTTTACTTTCTATGCATTGTGATGTAATGCGCATGGGCTTAGTATGTTGGTCTAAAGGTTCTCTATTAGAGGGAAGAAAAGTCCAAAATGCTACCTTTACGACAATACTTTGCCGCGCCGGACGAAGTGTGTTTGATTAAATGTGAGATATGTTTAATCGAGTATACAAAGTCCTATATTGTTATCTTTACTTTCTATTTGATGCAATGCGCATGGGCTTACTATGCTGGTCTAAAGTTCTCTATTTGAGGGAAGAAAAGTCCAAAAGGCTACCTTTACGATAATACTTTACCTCT
This sequence comes from Zanthoxylum bungeanum, assembly GCA_019454045.1. Classification (NCBI taxonomy): domain Eukaryota; kingdom Viridiplantae; phylum Streptophyta; class Magnoliopsida; order Sapindales; family Rutaceae; genus Zanthoxylum; species Zanthoxylum bungeanum. Next base: position 12,871 of record SKCR01028384.1, read on the forward strand.
CCGGACGAAGTGTGATTGATTGAATGTGAGATATGTTTAATCGAGTATATGAAGTCCTATATTGTTGTCTTTACTTTCTATGCATTGTGATGTTATGCACATGGGCTTAGTATGTTGGTCTAAAGGTTCCCTATTTGAGGGAAGAAAAGTCTAAAAGGCTACCTTTATGACAATACTTTGCCGCACCTTTTATTATTCTGTTATTTAATTTTTGTATGTCATCTCCTTGCATAATCATGCATCATATTGCAAGGCGCATGGGCAAATCAAGTTGGATTAAAGGTCATCCATTTCGAGAGATGAAAAGCCTAGGGGCTACCTTTGCCACGATGTTTTGCCGCGCCGGACAAAGCACGTTCGATTGAACGTTAGATACGTTCAATCGAACACTTGAAGTCCTATATAGATGTGGGCATATATTGCATCTCTCTTCTTTCACCTTTATTGTCTATCTTCTTTTGCATCGCATCATGACACGTTTATTTTAGTGTATAATTGTCTCTTTAATTATCTCTTTACATTATGCACTTAATTGCCTCTCTTTAATATGCATGCTTGTACAATTATTGTTTATTTGCGTCTTTGTGTTTATCAATATAATGTGTTCATGAAATTATATGCTTGCCGTTATTCCAATTTATTTTGTTATGCATGAACTTAGAAGTAGATTAGCCTAGAAATATATGTTGCTTAGGCTTGGTTAGATTATTGCACAAATCATTTCATTACAAGTGGCATAAGTAAGGGACCATTCCGAACCCAACGGTTTGAGGTCTTCCTTTGCGAGGGGTGAGTGCGGCCTTAAATTATTTTCCCAGTTCACACCGGGTGGCGACTCCATGTTATTTCTCAGGTTTAGTTCCCCCTCGGGCTATTCCGTACTCCCAACCGGGCCGCGAGCCCGGAACAGCGTCGCCGAATTTCTATGTCCTACAGTCTGGCGACTCCACTGGAGATAGACAATCAGCCCCGAAATAGTGTCTTGTAATGATTGTGATTTGTGCTTTAGTTAACCGCGTCTATAGTGGGTTGAGGGGGTTTAATCAAAGGCACTGTTAAGTCTAGGTGATGGTTTGGTGTCTTCCTTCATTCACTACCTTTCTATACGGAAAAGTTGCGAAGGCACTTAGATAATCATTACCCTTAGCTCATTGTGACAGACAAATTTGGAGGACTTGTTGTTTATTCCTGTCACCAAGGCGATAAGAGCCTAAGAGACTTGGGTATTTAAGAGAGTTCGTTCCACCATTTCCCTGGGGAATCTACAATGGGAAATCCATTTGACAGTTAGTCACACACCATAACTCGTTGGCACGTACCGTAACGTATAAAAAAGCTGCACTCACTTGGTCGCTCGAACCCTTGAGTGGGGAGACCTGGTTGTGGGCAATCCTTCGCCAGCGAGAGTCTTTGACTACATTCCCACAAACCCACACATAGACCGGAGTTGTATGACCAGCAAATATTTCCTTGTGCTTGTGGACCATCCTCATTTAGATGCAGTTGGACTTCTTGTCAGAAATGTGAACTTGTTGGGCCATTAAACTGGGACGAGTTCGTATCCTATGACAATTGGGCCAAAAGCTTCTGAAATGTCGATGGGCCACTCTGTAGAAATTATTTCTTTATGCTTATGTTTAGGACCATCATCATTCGGACTCAGTTAGACTTCTTGTCAGAAATGCAGACTTGTTGGGCCATTTAAACTGGGATGAGTTCGTATCTTATGACACTTGGGCTAAAAGTTTCTAGAATGCCGATGGGCCATCATGTGTTTTGGCCCCTTATCATTTGATTTGTTTAGTCATGTTATCGCAAAGGTGTAAACCTGTTGGGCCTTTTCAACTGGAACAAGTTTGCACCGCGCAACAATATGATTGAATGCTGTAAATTGATAATTGGCCGACTTATATATTCCATGCATCGCACGCATCTCATGCATCTCATGTATACATGCATCATGTTAACCCATGTATCTTAAAAGCCATCATAGATATCCGTTGGGTTAGGAAAGAAAGACTTGTCAAAAGGTGTTTAACAAACATAGATATCGGGAAAAGGAAACCGAGGAACAGAAAACTGTATGGCAAGGAAGAGAAGATCGAACAGTCACCAAGGGAATTGGCGGAAGACCTAACCCGACGGGATAGGAAACACATTCATGCATGCATGCATACACGTAACATACTTGCATTCTCTTTTTGTGGTTGTTTTGTTTTGTATTCACATGAGAGAAGAGAGAAAGCGGAAAATGCAAGCCAACCAGAAGCAACAACAATACAATGTCATCAATTTTAGGAATGGATCATGGGGTTGAGGCCTACATCAGTCTTAGGAATGAATCAGAATCAGTATCGGTTTTAGGAATGAATCACCGAGTTGAGGCCCGCATCAGTATTAGTCTCAGGAAGAAATCACATGATTGAGGCCCATATCAATTTAAGTTTCAGGAATGGATCCCAGGGGGCGAAGCCCACATTATCAGCGGTTGAAAGGAAGAATTTCGTGGAGTGAGTAAAAAAAAAAGAGAGAAAGAGAGAGAGAAGTCCTTGATGGTTAGGCATATGTCCGGTGATGACATTGTTTGTTGTAGGGAGAAACCTTAGAAACGATAAGTGCGAGATGTGCTCTCATCCAGTATTCTGAATAGTTAATCTCAGCTAGAATCGCGAGTACTTGATCACGGGATCTTAGTGGGGGAAGCCTGAGTAGTCGGCAAGATGACTAGTTGAAGAGATGATGGATCAGCGCATGACCGTTTGCCTAGATGTCCATCCTAGTTTACTTATGCTATGATATATGATATGGTTGGAAACAAAGAAAAAGTCTCTGAAAAGAAAAGAAAAAATAGACCACTTATAACCGATAAGCGTGAAGCTACCCATGGGCGAGTATTAGGACCACCATGAGGAGAAATGCTACCTTAAAGGGTAGGTGTGTCGAAAAAAGAGAAAGAAAGAAAAAAAAAAGAAAGCAAAAAGAAAAAAAGAAAAAAAAAGTTCAAAATAAAGAGAAAGAGACAAGAGAAAAAAAAAAGAAAGAAGAAAACCATATCATATTGAGTACGAGGAAGTAATCACAGAGTGTGATCAAGACATCGAGGTTGGTTAAACCCACTGATCCGATTCTCCGAGACAAAATCATCGAGTTGGCTTACTTAAGGATTAAGCTGCGAAAGAGCCTTGACACACACACACACACACTAGGAGTCTAGTTTAGATCACTCATTCAGAAAATCGGATCTAAGTGTATAAGTACTTGGAAGGTTCTCTGGTTTCGACGTGAAGCATCCGTTGAGGACGAAAATATGTTTAGCTATCAGGATTATCTCGTGAGAGGTAGTACGGTATGTTGGAATGAACCATCACATCACTAGTATCAGTTTTGGGGATGAGTCCAACGGTCGTGACCCACATCAGTAGCAGTTTTGGGATGCGTCCTAAGGTCGAGGCCCACACACCAGTAGCAGTTTTGGGATGCATCCCAGGGTCGAGGCCCACACATATCTTCAGCAATTTTGGGGATGAGTCCCAGGGTCGAGGCCAAATCAGTATCAGCTTGGGGGTGAGGCCCACATCAGCATCAGTTTAGGGGCGAGGCCCACATCCGCATCAGTTTGGGGGCGAGGCCCATATTAGTATCGATTTGGGGACAAGCCCACATCAGTATCAGTTTGGAGGCGAGGCCCATATCAATATCAGTATGTGGGCCGAGGCACACATCAGTATCAGTTTGGGGATGAGTCCTAGGGCCAAGGCCCACATCAGTATCAGTTTCGGGATGCGTCCCAGGGTCGAGGCCCATACATATCATCAGTAATTTTGGGATGAGTCCTAGGGTCGAGGCCCACATCAGTATCAGCTTGGGGGCGAGGCCCACATCAGCATCAGTTTAGGGGCGAGGCCCATATCCACATCAGTTTGGGGGCGAGGCCCATAGCAGTATCGGTTTGGGGGCGAGCGCACATCAGTATCAGTTTTGGGGATGAGTCACAGGGCCGAGGCCCACATCAGCTTTAGTTTTGGGGATGAGTCCCAGGGGCGAGGCCCACATCAGTATCAGTCCAGGGTCGAGGCCCATACATATCATCAGCAATTTTGGGGATGAGTCCCATGGTCGAGGCCCACATCAGTATCAGTTTGGGGGCGAGGCCCACATCAGGATCGGTTTGGGGATGAGTCCCAGGGTCAAGGCCCACATCAGCATTAGTTTGGGGATGAGTCCCAGGGCCGAGGCCCACATCAGTTTCAGTTTTGGGGATGAGTCCTAGGGCCGAGGCCCACATCAGTTTCAGTTTTGGGGATGAGTCCCTGGGGCGAGGCCCACATCAGCATTGTCAGTATCAGTTTTGGGGATGAGTCCCGGGGGGCGAGGCCCACATCAGTATCAATATCAATTTTGGGGATGAGTCCCGGGGGCGAGGCCCACATCAGTATCAGTATCAGTTTTGGGGATGAGTCCTAGGGTCGAGGTCCACATCAGCATCAGTTTTGGGGATGAGTCCTGGGGCGAGGCCCACATCAGCATAAGTTTTGGAGATGAGTCCTAGGGTCGTGACCCACATCATCAGCAGTTTTGGGGATGCGTCCCAGGGTCGTGACCCACATCAGCATCAGTTTTGGGGATGAGTCCCGGGGGCGAGGCCCACATCAGCATCAGTTTTAGGGATGAGTGCCAGGGTCGTGACCCACATCATCAGCAGTTTTGGGGATGCGTCCCAGGGTCGTGACCCATATCATCAGTCTTGGGGATGAGTCCCAGGGTCGAGGCCCACATCGGCATCAGTATCAGTTTTGGGGATGAGTCCAGGGGCGAGGCCCACATCAGCATCAATATCAGTTTTGGGATGAGTCTTAGGGTTGAGGCCCACATCAGCATCAGTATCAGTTTTGGAGATGAGTTTCAGGGTTGAGGCCCACATCCACATCAGCATCAGTATCAGTAGTTTTGGGGATGCGTCCCAGGGTCATGACCCACATCATCAACAGTTTTGGGGATGCGTCCCAAGGTCGTGACCCACATCATCAGCAGTTTTGGGGATGCGTCCCAGGGTCGTGACCCACATTGTCAACGTTATCGGGATGCGTCCCAGGGTCGAGGCCCCCGTTGTCGGTCGCAGTTATCGGGATACGTCCTAGGGTCATTGGCCCCCTACATCATCAGTTTTGGGGATACGTCCCAGGGTCGAGGCCCCATTATCGGTTGCAGTTATCGGGATACGTCCCAGGGTCGTTGGCCCCCTGCATCATCAGTTTTGGGGATGCGTCCAAAGGTCGTGACCCACATTATCAGCGGTATTGGGATGCGTCCCAGGGTGGAGGACCCCGTTGTCGGTTGTAGTTTTTGGGATGCGTCCCAGGATCGAGGTCCACTGCATCATCAACTCAGCTCGAAGCAGCAGGCAAGTCAGGTGGCAGCTGGCGAGCCAGGTAAGTAAAAATGCATTGCACAACTTTGATAGGATTGTCATTGTCACACACTGCACAAGTCCCATCAAAGGGGGGGAAACTGTAGGCACTGCATTTTTGCATGTAAGTCCCTATGATGAGTCTCATTTAGAGGCACTACATTTTAAGTCACGGAAGACGCGGGAAACGGACGTCGGAAGGGAAAAGTCAGAAATCAGTATTTTGTTGGATTTTATTCACTTGTTTAGCTTCAGGTTCGCTTGTTGGACCTCTGTTTTAAAACACATTCTTAGCCCAAATCCCCGGAAGACACACACTAAGCCCATCTCACCCAAGCCCAATCCAACAAATTAAATTAAAACCAATGAAATTGAAATTAAATTAAATTAAATTAAATCCAATTAAAATCCAATCAAATTAAATAAAATCAAATTAAATCTCATTCCAAAATTAAATAAATCACATTCCTAATTACCAAAGATTTAAATTCAATTAAATAATTCACTCACCAAATTTAAAGATATTCCCCACCAAAATATAATTATTCTTTCCCTTTTTTAAACTAATTAAATCCATCCCTAATCTAATTGATTTGTTTCCTTTTCAAAACCAATGCAAAACCCTAATACATCACTATAAAAATAACACAAAACCCTAAACTCCCTTAGCTCTCCACTCTTACGGCAAAAACATAAACAAAAGAATAAAGAACAAAAGCTTCTTCTCTCTCATCTCTCGCCCCCACTCAGCTCAAACACCAAATAAACCATACTGACCACGCAGCTATCTCATTAAAACAACCTAAACCATAACATACAAAGAACCCACTTCACCGCTTCAGGTAACAGACCACGCAGCCTCCACCAAAAGCACAAACCTAACACCCCTCCAACCTTCAACCAGTAAACTAAGCCAAACAAAACAAATAAATCTTCGCGTCTATAGCCACTCACGGCACTAAACAAACCACATCAACCCACTCACAATAAACAAATAAGCCTTACCAACACCAAGCCACTATGCCCTAAACCGACAGCAAAATAAAGACACTGCCACGCTACCTTCGAACAAGACATGTCCCATTCTTCCCTCACACTCTCATTCAAAGAGCCCACTCATCCCTTCCATTCAAGTATCCCCTACAACCCTCTCACGTGAATCAACAAATCGACAAACAACAACCTTCAACTTCACGTAACAAACCCCTCACATAGCCCCTAACTTTACGTAACCAGCCCCTCACAAAGCCCCCAACTTCATGTAACAAGCCCATCCACAAACTACCTCAGTTCCGAAAATCACCCCTGAAACTACACTGCAGTGACCGAAAATACACCCCCAAACAGCAGCCCAAACACCCTCAAACATTAGCCTAAATTATCGAAAACAGTGACCAGAAAATACAGCAAAAACAGCAATAAAACGGAGTAAAAAATAGCATCCCAAACAGTGAAACAGCGAGGAAAGAACGTGAACCAGCGAACCAAAAGAGTTGCGGAGTGTTAGCCCTTCCGAAGGCCTTGTGATGAACTTCCAAGAGTCGACATAAAAGGTTAGACCTGAGGGCACATTTCTTATTTATTTTCATTCATCTTTTAATTATTTATTGAATTTCCTTCGCATGAGAGTCGTTGGTTAATGTGTGTTGTGGCCATTGGATGAATGAAAAATGTGTCGTCTCTTATGGTATATCGGATGGAAACCCAGACTTAAATTCCATAGCCGAATCCGAATGGACGGTAGTGCGGTCTGTACTTGGGAAACAACTCCACATACCACTTGAGAAAATGGCACATCTTTCACTTTATTTTATCTTGTTTGTTTATTATTCGCATTTTATATTCCGTCTTTTACTTCCTATGAATTGTGATGTAATGCGCATGGGCTTAGTATGTTGGTCTAAAGATTCTCTATTTGAGGGAAGAAAAGTCCAAAAGGCTACCTTTACGACAATACTTTGCCGCGCCGGACGAAGTGTGTTTGATTGAATGTGAGATATGTTTAATCGAGTATACGAAGTCCTATATTGTTGTCATTACTTTCCATGCATTGTGATGTAATGCGCATGGGCTTAGTATGTTGTTCTAAAGGTTCTTTATTTGAGGGAAGAAAAGTCCAAAAGGCTACCTTTACGACAATACTTTGCCGCGCCGGACGAAGTGTGTTTGATTGAATGTAAGATATGTTTAATCGAGTATACGAAGTCCTATATTGTTGTCTTTACTTTCTATGCATTGTGATGTAATGCGAATGGGCTTAGTATGTTGTTCTAAAGGTTCTTTATTTGAGGGAAGAAAAGTCCAAAAGGCTACCTTTACGACAATACTTTGCCGCGCCGGACGAAGTGTGTTTGATTGAATGTAAGATATGTTTAATCGAGTATACGAAGTCCTATATTGTTGTATTTAATTTCTATGCATTGTGATGTAATGCGCATGGGCTTACTATGTTGGTCTAAAGGTTCTCTATTTGAGGGAAGAAAAGTCCAAAAGGCTACTTTTACGACAATACTTTGTCGTGCCGGACGAAGTGTGTTTGATTGAATGTGATATATGTTTAATCGAGTATACGATGTCCTATATTATTGTCTTTACTTTCTATGCATTGTGATGTAATGCACATGGGCTTAGTATTTTGGTCTAAAGGTTCCCTATTTGAGGAAGAAAAGTCTAAAAGGCTACCTTTACGACAATACTTTGCCGCGCCTTTTATTATTCCGTTATTTACTTTTTGTATGTCATCTCCTTGCATAATCATGCATCATATTACAAGGAGCATGGGCAAATCAAGTTGGATTAAAGGTCCTCCATTTCGAGAGATGAAAAGCCTAAGGGCTACCTTTGCCACGATGTTTTGCCTCGCCGGACAAATCACGTTCGATTGAACGTAAGATACGTTCAATCGGACACTTGAAGTCCTATATTGATGTGGGCCTATATTGCATCTCTCTTCTTTCACTTTTATTGTCTATCTTCTTTTGAATCGTATCATTGCACAATTATTTTAGTGTATAATTGCCTCTTTAATTATCTCTTTACAATATGCACTTAATTGCCTCTCTTTAATATGCATGCTTGTACAATTACTGTTTATTTGCGTCTCCGTGTTTATCAATATAATGTGTTCATGAAATTATATACTTGCCGTTATTGTAATTTATTTTTTTATGCATGAACTTAGAAGTAGATTATCCTTGGAAATATATGTTGCTTAGGCTTGGTTAGATTGTTGCACAAATCCTTTCATTACAAGTGGCATAAGTAAGGGACCATTCTGAACCCAACGGTTTGAGGTCTTCCCTTACGAGGGGTGAGTGCGGCCTTAAATCATTTTCCCGGTTCACACCGGGTGGCGACTCCATTTTTATTTCTCCGGTTTAGTTCCCCCACGGGCTGTTCCATACTCCCAATCGGGCCGCGAGCCCGGGAGAGCGTCGCCGATTTCTGTGTCCTACAGTCTGGCGACTCTACTGGGGAATATGAATGGAATATGTGTTCTCTCTTATGTATTTGTAATGTGGGTCAGACTATACTGAAGGGGCAATCCTTCGACTGTAGGCACTGTATTTTTGCATATAAGTCCCGATGATGAGTCTCGTACGGAGGCATTACTCTTTAGGTTGCGGAAGTTGCGGGAAACGAATGTCGGAAGGGGAAATTCAGAATAAGTACGTCATTGGATTCGATTCACATGTTCACTGCTTTCGTTCGTACTGCGTTCGTGAACATGTTCGAACGTCAAACAGATTGCGGACGTTCATGTAGCGTTCGAATCGGCGTTCGAATGGTGTCGGTACTTTCAGTTTTGTTGCTAGCCCACGCCCAAGCCCAATTAGCCCACCAAAACCCACCAAAAATAACAAAACACATATTTAACACATGGTGAAATTAAAACAAATCAAATAAAATCTAAATAATCACATACCTAATTAAAACAAATCAAATAATTCATTCCTAATTTGAATAAATCACCTCCCTAATTTAATTAGATGCTTTCCTTGTGAGATACTAATTAGAAATATTCCCCCATAATTGCTTGATCCCATTCCTATTCAAAGAAGGATTAACCCTAGCCTTTGCCTATAAAAGAAACACAAATCCAACCATTGCTATCTCCTAGCTCTACACGCCTAAGACAAAAATAGCAAGCAAAATAATTCTCTTCTCCTCCTCCCTCTAGCAACCGAAAACATCACCCCTAAACACCCCTCCCTTGCACGCACACAACCCTCGCAAATTGCCCACTGTCCTGTCATTCTTTGCACGCATAAAGCCCTCTAAAACTGCACTGCAGTGACCGAAAAATCACCCCACAAACAGCAGCCCAAACACAGAAAACAGTATCAAAAAAAAGTCATTTAATTTCGAAAAACAGTGACCAAAAAGCGTACCTTCAGACACCCCCATTACCGCATAAAATAACAGCCCAATACCACTTAAAAACCCAAAATAATGCCCTATTTACCGAAAACCAGTAAGCCAATACTGTCACCAGAAAATACAGCGGAAACAGCAGTAAAACAGAGGAAACGATAGCTCAAAACCGCGAATAGCAAACAAGAGCAGTGGACCAGTGAACTGGAGGAGTTACGGAGCATCAACCCTTCCGACGGTCGTGTAACGCACTTTCGAGAGATGACCTAAGAGGTTAGACCTGAGGGCATCCTTCTTATTTATTCTCATCCTTTTTATTGTTTATTAGAATTCCCTCGCATGAGAGTTGTTTGTTGATATATGTTGTGGTCCTTGAATGAATGGAATATGTGTTCTCTCTTGTGGTATATTGGATGGAAACCCGGACGTAAATTCCGTAGCCGAATCCGAATGGACGGTATTGCGGTTTGTACTCGGGATACAATGCCACGTACCACTTGAGAGATTCATACATTTCATTTCATCCAACCTTGTATTCGAGCATGATTGGGTTGCTAGTATGTTATTTATTTTTTAAGCATGATTTAGTCATTAGTATGCCATTACTTTCTGCATGTTACTTATTTATGCATGATGATATAGTGCGCATGGGCAAATCAAGTTGGATTAAAGGTCCTCCATTTTGAGGGATAAAAAGCCCAATGGCTACCTTTGCCACGACGTTTTGCCGCGTCGGACGGAGTATGTTTGATTGAATGTGAGATATGTTTAATCAAGCATACGAGGTCCTATATTATATTGTCTTTATTTTATATGCATTGTAACATAATGTGCATGGGCTAACTAGGGTGGATTAAAGATCCTCTATTTGAGGAAAATGCCTGAAGGCTACCTTTACCATGATGTTTTATCGCGCCTTCATTATGTCATTTACCATTTGTATATCATTGCTTTATTTACGCATGCATTGCATTCTTGTGCGCATGGGCTAACTAGGGTGGATTAAAGGTCCTCTATTCGAGGGAAATGCCTAAAGGCTACCTTTTCCACGATATCTTGCCGCATCAGACGAGGTGCACCCGATTAAATGTGCAATGTGTTCCATCGGGCACACGAGGTCCTACATTTTGTATTTGTTTATCCATATATATGTTTGTGTCATTTCAGATGCCATTTTGGCAATCTCGTTCGACGCGTTTCCAAACGCTACACGAACGTATGCATTCTGTCTCATCTCGTTCGAACTCATTTACGAACGCTGCACGAACGTATACATTCTGTCTTATTCCGTTCGAACGTGTTTATGAACGTTACACGAACATATACATTCTGTTTTATTTCCGTTCGAACTCACCTCAGAACGTTACTCGAATGCTTGCATTCTGTTTACCGTTCGAACGTGTTTACGAAAGCTACTCGAACGCGCATGCATTTTATTGTATCATGCATCAGGTCCCATCCCGTTCGAACGCTTTATCAAACGCTAGACGAACGCAGACATTTTGTTTATCATTCGAACGCGTTATCAAACGCTAATCGAACGCTTGCATTATGTTTACCGTTCGAACGCGTTTACGAACGCTACATGAACGCGCACACCCTGAACAGATTCCTTTATCATGTTTCATTTATGTTTGTTCCACTAGTCATTCCCTTCCCCATCATATGTTTAGTTAGCTCTCTTCAATATTTATGCACTTAATTGCCTCTCTTTAATATGCATGCTTGTACAATTATTGTTTATTTGTGTCTATTTGTTTATCAATATAATGTGTTCATGAAATTATATGCTTGCCATTATTCTAATTTAATTTTTTTATGCATGAACTTAGAAGTAGATTATCCTTGGAAATATTTGTTGCTTAGGCTTGGTTAGATTGTTGCACAAATCCTTTCATTACAAGTGGCATAAGTAAGGGACCATTCTGAACCCAACGGTTTAAGGTCTTCCCTTGCGAGGGGTGAGTGCGGCCTTAAATCATTTTCCCGGTTCACACCGGGTGGCGACTCCATTTTTATTTCTCCGGTTTAGTTCCCCCACGGGCTATTCCATACTCCCAACGGGCCGCGAGCCCGGGACAGCGTCGCCGATTTCTGTGTCCTACAGTCTGGCGACTCCACTGGGGAATATGAATGGAATATATGTTCTCTCTTATGTATTTGTAATGTGGGTCAGACTATACTGAGGGGGCAATCCTTCGACTGTAGGCACTGTATTTTTGCACATAAGTCCTGATGATGAGTCTCGTACGGAGGCACTACTCTTTTGGTTGTGGAAGTCGCGGGAAATGAATGTCGGAAGGGGAAATTCAGAATAAGTATGTCATTTGATTCGATTCACATGTTCACTGATTTCATTCCTGCTGCGTTTTTGAACATGTTCGAACATCAAATAGATTGCGGGCGTTCGTGTAGCGTTCGAATCGGCGTTCGAACGGTATCGGTACTTTCAGTTTTGTTGCTAGCCTCACGTCCAAGCCCAATTAGCCCACCAAAACCCACCCAAAAATAACAAAACACATATTTAACACATGGTGAAATTAAAACAAATCAAATAAAATCTAAATAATCACATACCTAATTAAAACGAATCAAATAATCCATTCCTAATTTGAATAAATCACCTCCCTAATTAATTAGATGTTTTCCTTGTGAGATACTAATTAGAAATATTCCCCCATAATTGATTGATCCCATTAATATTCAAACAAGGATTAACCCTAGCCTTTGCCTATAAAAGAAACACAAATCCAACTCTTGCTCTCTCCTAGCTCTACACACCCAAGACAAGTATAGCAAGCAAAATAATTCTCTTCTCATCCTCCCTCTAGCAACCGAAAACATCACCCCTAAATACCACTCCCTTGCACGCACACAACCGTCACAAATTACCCACTGTCTTGTCCTTCATTGTACGCATACAACCCTCTAGAACTGTACTGCAGTGACCGAAAAATCACCCCCCAAACATCAGCCCAAACACCGAAAACAGTAGCAAAAAACAGTCCCTTAATTACGAAAAACAATGACCAAAATAACGTACCTTAAGACACCCCCATTACCGCATAACATAACAGCCCAATACCACTTAAAAACGCAAAAAAGTCCCCTCTTTACCGAAAACCAACAAGCCAATACTGTGACCAGAAAATACAGCGGAAACAATAATAAAACAGAGAAAACGATAGTTCAAAACCGCGAAGCAGCGAACAAGAGCAGTGGACCAGTGAACCGGAGGAGTTGCGGAGCATCAACCCTTCCGACGGCCGTGTAACGCACTTTCGAGAGACGACCTAAGAGGTTAGACCTGAGGGCACCCTTCTTATTTATTCTCATCATTTTTTGTTGTTTATTAGAATTCCCTCGCATGAGAGTCGTTTGTTGATTTATGTTGTGGTCCTTGAATGAATTGAATATGTGTTCTCTCTTATGGTATATCGGATGGAAACCCGGACGTAAATTCTGTAACCGAATCTGAATGGACGGTATTGCGGTTTGCACTCGGGATACAATGCCACGTACCACTTGAGAGATTCACACATTTCGTTTCATCCAACCTTGTATTCGAGCATGATTAGGTTGCTAGTATGTTATTTATTTTTTAAGCATGATTTAGTCATTAGTATGCTATTACTTTGTGCATGTTACTTATTTATGCATGATGATATAGTGCGTATGGGCAAATCAAGTTGGATTAAAGGTCCTCCATTTTGAGGGATAAAAAGCCCAAGGGCTACCTTTGCCACGATGTTTTTACCGCGCCGGACGGAGTATGTTTGATTGAATGTGAGATATGTTTAATCGAGCATACGAGGTCCTATATTATTGTTGTCTTTATTTTATATGCATGGTAACATAATGCGCATGGGCTAACTAGGGTGGATTAAAGGTCCTATATTCGAGGGAAATGCCTGAAGGCTACCTTTACCACGATGTTTTGCCGCGCCTTTATTATGTCATTTACCCTTTGCATATCATTGCTTTATTTACGCATGCATTGCATTCTTGTGCGCATGGGCTAATTAGGGTGGATTAAAGGTCCTCTATTCGAGGGAAATGCCTAAAGGCTACCTTTTCCATGATGTCTTGCCGCACCGGACGAGGTGCACCCGATTGAATGTGAAATGTGTTCCATCGGGCACACGAGGTCCTACATTGTGTATTTGTTTATCCATATATGTGTTTGTGTCATTTCAGATGCCATTTTGGCAATCTCTGTTCGAACACGTTTCCAAACGCTACACGACGTATGCATTCTGTCTCTTCTCGTTCGAACGCGTTTACGAACGCTGCACGAATGTTTGCATTCTGTCTTATTCTGTTCGAACATGTTTATGAACGCTACACGAATGTATGCATTCTATTTTATTTCCATTCGAACGCGCCTTAGAACGATACTCGAACGCTTGCATTCTGTTTACCGTTCGAACGTGTTTACGAAAGCTACTCGAACGCGCATGCATTTTATTATATCATGCATCAGGTCCCATCCCGTTCGAACGCGTTATCAAACGCTATACGAATGTGGACATTCTGTTTATCGTTCAAACACGTTATCAAACGCTACTCGAAAGCTTGCATTCTGTTTACCGTTCGAACGCGTTTACGAACGCTACATAAACCCACACACACTGGACAGATTCCTTTATCATGTTTCATGCATGTTTGTTCCCCTAGTTATTCCCTTCCCCATCATATGTTTAGTTAGCTCTCTTTAATATTTATGCACTTAATTGCCTCTCTTTAATGTACATGCTTGTACAATTATTGTTTATTTGCGTCTCTGTGTTTATCAATATAATGTGTTCATGAAATTATATGATTTCCGTTATTCCAATTCATTTTTTTATGCATGAACTTAGAAGTAGATCATCCTTGGAAATATATGTTGCTTAGGCTTGGTTAGATTATTGCACAAATCCTTTCATTATAAGTGGCATAAGTAATGGACCATTCCGAACCCAACGGTTTGAGGTATGCCCTTGCGAGGGGTGAGTGCGGCATTAAATCATTTTCCCGGTTCACACCGAGTGGCGACTCCATGTTATTTCTCCGGTTTAGTTCCCCCGCGGGCTATTCCGTACTCCCAACTGGGCCGCGAGCCCGGGACAGCGTCGTCGATTTGTGTGTCCTACAGTCTAGCGACTCCATTGGGGAATAATATGTTATTTCTAAATCTGAAATGTGTTCAATCAGAGAACTATTGCAAATAACCAATCCTTACGGAATTGGGAACACTAGTTAGCCCATGCGCAGTATAGTCTGACCCATATTTTTACTCCTCATCATTGGGACTTATATGGCGACTTCCGCAATCTCGTTCGAAGGATTGCCAACAACTAGGACTCCCCACTCAAGGGTTCAAGCGACCAAGTGAGCATACCTTTTTTATACCTTAAGGTACGTGCCAACGAGTTATAGTGTGTGACTAACTGTCAAATGGATTTCTTATAGTAGATTCCCCAGAGGGAGGGTGGAGCGAAAATGACTTCACGATACATGAATAACTGTTCAATAGATTTCTCTATTGAAAATTCCCCAAAGGGATGGTAGCGACTTCTCTTAAATACCCTTGCCTCTTAGGCTCTTATCGCCTTGGTGATAGGAATAAACAACAGATCATCCAAATTAGTCTATCACTTTAGATGATTATCCAGATGTCTTCACAACTTTTCTTTTTTGCTATAAAAAGGTAGTGAGTGAAGGAAGACACCAAATCATTATCTAACTCCAATAACACCTTAGGTTAAATCAACTTTAGACAAGGTCAACTAAAGCAAAAATCACAAACATTACAAGACATTATTTTGGGGCAGATTCTCTATCCCCAGTGGAGTCGCCAGGCTGTAGGACATAGAAATCGGCGACGCTGTCCCAGGCTCACGGCCCGTTTGGGAGTACGGAGTAGCCCGCGGGGGACTAAACCGGAGAAATAAAATGAAGTCGCCACCTAGTGTGAAGTGGGAAATGATTTAAGGCCGCACTCACCCCTCGCAAGGGAAGACCTCAAACCGTTGGGTTCGGAACAGTCTCTTACTTATGCCAATTGTAATAAACTGATTAATGCAATAATATAACCAAGTCTTATGCAGCACATGCAAGATAATTCAAATGACATACAAGTTTGCACACCTATAAATGTAAATAAAATGAAAACAAATGCATGATTCCACAAGTATAGTAAACAAAGAAACGTGATAATGCAAATTGACAATAATAATCGAAATGTTAATAATAATGGCAGATAATTAAGTGCACAATGTAAAGAGATAGCTAAAGAGACAAATATGCATTAAACATGATAAAAGGATATGTCTAGTGTGTGTGCGTTCGTGTAGCATCCGTAAATGCGTTCGAATATAATGAGGCAGAATGCACGCGTTCGAGTAGCGTTGGGAACACGTTTGAACGAGATCACAAAAGTGGCATCCATGATGCAATAAACACATGTGTGAATGTTTCCCCAAACGGTACGTGGAGTTATATCCCAAGTACAGACCGCACTACCGTCCATTCAGATTCGGCTATGGAATTTATGTATTGGTTTCCATCTGATATACCACGAGAGGCAACACTCAAGCATTAAAACAACACAATCATTAACCCAATGTAGACAAACATGAAATATGATAATGCATATGACAATAAATAACCAAAGGGAAAAATATGTGAAATAACAAGGAAGATAAATAACACAAAATAAATGCGGAACAATAAAAGAACAATAAACATGAATTAAATGCGAAATAATAAAAAACTAATAATACGAATTAAATGTGGAATAATAAATATGTGACCAAAGAACTTGGCTATTTTCAATGTAGGACTTCGCATGCCCAGTTGGACGTATTCCACGTCCAACCAAGCATGCCATGTCCGGGATAACAAAATAAAATATAACAAAGGGGTGCCCTCAGGTCTTACCTTTTAAGTCGCTTCTCGGGAGTGCGTTGGGATGTCGCCGGAAGGGTTAACGCTTCACTATTTTTCTGGTTTTCTGGTTCATAGTTTCGCTCACTGTTTCGTTATTTCGTCCGTGCTTTCCTAACTGTTTTGACGTATTTTACTGCTGTTTGCGTTTCTATTTCAGTCGCTATTTCGGAGTTATTTTTGAACTGATTTCAGGTTATTTGGCTACTATTTTGGACCGACTTAGGGGCTGTATTCTGGGTCAGTCAAGGTGCGTATTGCTCACTATTTTCAGATTGGTGAGGGGCTGTTTTGGTTTGTTTTGCTTCACGGTTATTGGGGTTGCTAGGTGGCGGCTTGTATGTGTTTGTGGGGTGGACTGTGTCTTTGTTTACGTGTCTTTGGGTCAGCGGCTTGTTGTGTTTTCATCAATGGCTGTGTGAGGGGTTTTGATTTGTTGCTTTCACGTGGCTTTTTTGAGTGAGGGCTGCTTATGCGCTGGTTGTTTATTTGGTCTATGTGGGAGTGAGTTGAGAGGGTTTTTCTGTGTGAGGGGCAATTACTTTGGCTATTGAAGAAACATGCATGGTGAGGGTTGCTTTGGTCATGGGGATGTGCATGCGATTGAGGGTTTTTGTTGTTATTTATGACGATGGAGGGCTGTAGCTTTTGAGGCAAGAGACGTGCCGTAGATGTTCGATTAGTGGGTTGTCTTTGTTGAATGGATTTTTTTGTTGTTCTCATGAATGAGCTCCAGGTCTGTTTTTGGTTGCTATTTGGCATGAATGAAGGCTCTCTCTAGGGGGTTAGGTTGTCGTGAGGATGCTAGGGGGTGAAGGGTTTGGTTTGTGTGTCTTTTTATAGGAGTGGGCTAGGATTTTCCTTGTATGGGAAGGAAAGAAATCATGCAATCATGGGGGTATATTTAATTAGTGTGTTATAAGGAAAAGATCTATTCAATTTAGGAATGTGATTTTTTTAGTTTAAGAAAATAATTAGGAGATTTGATTTGATTTATTTAATTTAGGAAGGGGATTTGATTTGATTTATTTAATTTATGCATGTGATTTATTTAAATTAGGAATGTGATTTGTTTGGATTTTAACGTGAGTTTAATATGTTGGATATATTTTTTTTGGATGGGATTTTGGGCTTGGGCGTGTAAGTTGATTCTTTGGTGGGCTTGGGCGTGTGGGTTGGTGGTGTGTGGGCTTTTTGGGCCGAGTCTAACAGTTAAAACAGAGATTAATCGAGCGAACCCGAGGCTAAGGAAATGAATGAAATCTGGCAAGATATTATTTTTTTTGAATTTTCCCTTCCACGTCTGTTTCCCGCGACTTCCGTAACTTAAATGGTAGTGCCTCCATACGAGGCTCATCATCGAGCCTTATGCAAAAATGCAGTGCCTACAATTGCATATATTTATTCTCTTTGTTATAGGCTATGCGAATTATTCTGGAGATATAGAATAACGTGAAATCTCCGCTATTAACAATTTGAATATGTCGTGACATAATCATGATTCTCCAAATAAATACTCAGAATTTATTTCCGCAGTATACTTTAGCTAATGATTTGAAAGAATCACTAATTGAATACCTAAATCTCGTACATGTGATTGACAGATCCTCTCTAGATATATCTGTAGGCATTGCATTTTTGCATACCGAACCCGATGAGGAGTCTTACAAGGAGGCACCGCCTTTTAGTCGTGGAGGTCGCAGAAAGCGGTCGAAGGAAAGGTGAAGTCAAGAGATATACATTTCGGAATTAATTCGCTAAGTTCGCCCAGAGCTCGTTTGCTGAATGTTCATTTCAAAGCGTATCTATAACCCGAAAATCACCCAAAGCCCATGGAACCAAATCAAAACATACACCAAGCCCACCTAAACCAAAGCCCACTCCTATTACACACAAATCCCCCACTTTCTTAAACAAAACCCATAAACAAATCTCCACCCACGTGAACATGTCTTCCATCAATTCAACAAAGCAATCACTCACCGAAAGCACCTCAATTTTGATCCTTCATTCACGCCCAACTCCACTCCATAATTCCCTAACCCTACAAATGCCAATCACTCCAACCACTCCATAATTCCCTAGCCCTACAAATGCCACCAACTTTGCCTATAAAAAGGACCCAAAATCCTTCCCCTAAGACATCCAGACAGATCAAGCAAAATACACGCCAAACTGCTCCTCTCAAACCTTCAAATACGTCAAAGTCTCCTTTCAATTACAGCCCTCAAACACGCCCCATTAGCCGACTTATTATACACGCCTAAACTGCCTCATTCCAGCCCCCTACACTGCCTTTAATTCACGTCAACATACCCCTGAAGAACCAGCTCCATTCACGCGCAACATACCCCTGAAACCTGCCCATTTCACGCACAAAACAGCCCCAATCTCACGACCATGCAGCCCCAGAACTAGCCCAACTTCACGCACAAAATACCCCTGAAACACGCCAACACAGCTTCATTCCATCCCCCTTTAATTCACGCCAATTACCCCTGGAAAAACAGCCCCCCTAACACACCAAACATCCCTTCATCTTTATCCCACATTGCCTAGGAAATCCCCCCCTTGCTCACGCCCAAGCAGCCATCCTTCCCTCTATCCCACATCGCCTAGGAAATCCACTCCTTTTATTCACGCCATTGCCTCAAAACCAAGCCCTCATTCACGCACACAACTCCCTAACAGCAGCTCACATTCACGTAAATAATGCCCCAAAATAGCCCCCAAACTAACGCAAATAATGCCCCATATTAGCAGCCCCAATTCACGCCAAATCGTCCCTTTTCACCACTACAAACTGCATGAAAATCAGCCTTGAAACTACAAATTTCTGCCTCTAAAATCTTCCACATTACCGAAATTAACCCCTCCAAACACTCCCTCTACTCACGCCCAATACCTCCTCAAAAGAGTCCACTTAATCCCCATTCCCCTGGGAAAACTACTCCCCTTTACTCACGCCAATATCCCTCACGCCAATAGACAACACAAGACCTTCTTCTCCTCACTAGCATTCACGCCACCTACCCTCACACAAGTCCCTGCCTCACGCACCACCCTCGCTGAAAACCAGCCCCTGCATTGCCTTCAAATCCAACTGAAACTAGCCCCCAACTCACCAAACATCCCCACTGGAGCTAGCCCTATCCACGCCTAAACACACCAGCAACTAGCCTTTGATTCACACTGAACTACCCCTGAACAGCAGCCAGTAACCGCTTGTAACCACCAAAAACTAACAGCCCAATAACCAGCCTCATTCACGCCCCTAACAAGCCATAAAATAGCCCTGAGACAGCCCTTGCAACCACGAAAATACCCCAAAACAGTAAGCTTAATTCGTGATCAGAACGCAGCAAAGCGGACTCAAAACAGCGGACAAAAGTGGCAAGGCAGTGAGAAAAGCGCCAAAACAGCGAACCAGTGTGATCGTGGTGATTTAGCCTTTCGACGGCCGTGTAACGCGTCTCCGAGTAGCGACAAAAAAGGTTAGACCTGAGGGTTAATATTACAGAATTTTCTCACATAAAATAATGATTATTTAAAAAAATGTTTTTATGGCATTTTAGCATGAGTAGTTAACTTGGCATGTTGTTGGAATTGGCTCACGTGAAATAATGGCTTAAAAATGTATTTTAGGTGTTAATGTATTTAATTAGTTTAGTATGATGTATTAAATTTATTTGCATGAAATAATGATTTAGGAAATGTATTCTTATGTGTTTAGCATGAATGATTAGCTTGGCATGTCATTTAGGATTAATTCACATGAAATAATGACTTAGGATGGTTATTTGAGCATGTTATTTAGAATTAGTTCGCATGAAATAATAAATTAGTATATGATGTGATTTCGGGGTGGAATGAAATATGTGTTCTTTCTTGTGGTATATCGGATGGAAACCCGGACATAAATTCCATAGCCGAATCCGAATGGACGGTATTATGGTTTGTACTCGGGGTACAATGCCACGTACCACTTGAAAGACACATGTATTTTGTTTCACCCAACCTTGTATTGAGCATGATTTAGATTAATGTGTTATTATTTCCTATGCATGATTAGGATGTTTAATATGCTATAGTTTTATGTATGACTAGTCGGTTGTGTTTGAGCATGATTTAATTGTTTAGCATAATATTTATTTTCCTATGCATGATTAGGTTGTTTAACATGATGTTGTTTTATGCATGGTTAATAGATTCTTAAGCATGTTGTATAGATGGTTATTACAAATGACATAAGTAAGGGACCATTCCGAACCCAACGGTTTGAGGTCTTCCCTTGCGAGGGGTGAGTGAGTGCGCCTTAAATCTCATTTTCCCGGTTCACACCGGGTGGCGACTCCATGTTATTTCGAAATCCCGACCAGGCCGCGAGCCCGGAACAGCGTCGCCCAGTTTCCTGTTGTCTACAGTCTGGCGACTCCACTGGGGATAGAGAATCGGCCCCGAAATATTGTCTTGTAATGTTTGTGATTTGTGCTTTAATTAATCATGACTACTGTGTTTATGCTTGTGTCTTGGACTGTTGTCATTTGGATTTAGTTGGACTCTTTGTCAAAAAATGTGAACTCGTTGGGCCATTTAAACCGGGACAAGTTCATGTCCTTTTGACGATTAGGCCAAAATTTCTGAAATGCCAATGGACCAGTTTGCGTTTGTGCCTTTTATCATTTGAAGTTATTAAGTAATATTATCGCAAAGTGTAAACCTGTTGGGACTTTTCAACTGGGACAAGTTTGCACCGCGCCATAGTGTGACTGGATACTTTGAAATGATAACGGGCCAATTAGTGTAAATCCTTTTATAAACTTGTTTATTCCATATATTGCACACATGTCATGCATACATGCATTATGTTAACCCTTTTTTGTGTCTAAAAAGCCATCATAGATTCCCGTTGGGTTAGGGAAGAAGGCAGACTCATCAAAAGACCAGCAATAAACATGAGCGAATCTATCAACGAGGGGTCCCGAATGGATCAGATTGAAGCAAATCTCGCCAAAATGACTGAACAACTGCAAGCTCTGACTGCTGCCATGTCCAATGTAGCTGTGCCCCGTGCTGGGGGAAGTTCCGAAAATGAGAGGCGTGAGGAGCCTCCAAACAGGGTGAATGAAGATGTTCCTATGTTTGATGATGATATGGCCGAATACGCCGCTGGGAAGATAGCCGGGTCTCAGGCCGAGATCCAGAGGCTCCGGGATCAGATGGAGTCTGTCACCCGTAAGCTGAGGGGGAAACATGAGGATTTACTGGATTATGATTCAATGACCTTTGAGGAGCAGTTGCCCGTACAGTTCAAAATGCCTGACATTGCAAAGTTCAATGGGAATGGGGACCCGAGGGTCCATTTGCGACAATATGTCTCGGTGATGAGTTCAGTTGGCCTATCTCAGCGCCAAGTTCAGAAAATGTTCGGGATGTCACTCGAAGGGGCACCTGTGGTTTGGTATCATAGCCTTGAGAAGAAGGTTAAAGAAGATTGGAGGGAGTTGGCTGATGCCTTCCTAAAGCAGTACGTGACCGACTTAGAGATCGACTTGTCACTCCGCGACTTGGAGAATACTAAGCAAAAGCCTGAAGAGAGCTTTAAGGAGTACGTTGACCGCTGGAGAAGCCAGCTCTTAAAGATGCAGACCAGGCCTTCTGAGAAGGATCAGATAAAAATGATCATCAAAGGAACTAAACCCTCGATCTATAGCAAACTAAGGAGAATGACTTCGATGATTGCAGATTTCCGCCAGCTGAGAGAAACTGTAATGGATATTGAGGAAGAGGAAGCTGAAAATCGGAAGTTCTATAGTCTGAACAGGAGGGCTGTCGGAGGATCCTCAGGTGCTAAGCCTGTTACTGCAGAGGTTGCGGCCATAAAGAATAGGCGTTTTTCCAACCTGGGCAGACCTTTGTCCAAGATACTGGAGAAGCTACTGAGGCAAGGGCTGATAAAACCCCTAGAACCAAAACCACTCCCAAATCCTCCCCCACCAAACATAAACATGAGCCGCTTCTGCCATTTCCACCAACAGTATGGGCATGACACCGATAACTGTGCCCGGCTTCGCCATGAAGTCCAAGACCTAATAGACTCTCGTAAGATTCCCGACCCTGAAAAAGAACAACCAAACACTCACCGCAATCCCCTACCCAATTATCACTCTGTTCCCCCACCTACTTACATGATCAACTCTGGACTACCAGAAGACCTTGTCCTCCGAACCTTTGACCCAGCAGCCTTTTGCCTCGGTATTTGGGACAGTAATAGTGAAGATGAGAGGCAGAACAAAGAAAGATTTCTGGGACGACTTCTCGAGTAGTGGTGAGGAAGAGGAAGTGAAAGGCATGACCCGGAGTGGGCGCTTTTACAATGATACTGCTGAGAAGGGAAAGGAAGTGCTGACAGACGGCCGAGAAGTGGCTGAGAATACTGAGCCTGTCGAAGAGATGTGGTGTTGAGGCAACTGAAGAAAACCCGAGCACACTTGAGTATCTGGGAGTTGTTGTGTGCGTCTGGGGAGCACAGGCGGGCTATGGTGGAAGCCCTAAGCAAAATAGTGGTACCCGAAGATGCTAATCCGGCAATGTTTGTAGGGTCGGTGCAGAAAGAGGCCCTGCAAATAACCTTCTCTGACGAAGAACTTCCGGCTGAGGGAAGAAACCACAACAGGCCTTTGTTCATCCGAGCTGAGGTGAGGGGCAAGAAGACTTCTTGCGTGATGGTGGATGATGGCTCTTCCATCAATGTATGCCCATTGAAAATTCTGGCAAGGCTGGGTATTAAGCCAACTGAGTTGAGTCCTTCCAACATGACTATCAAAGCCTATGATGATAGCAAACGAGGAGTCGAAGGTACTTTTGCCGCGATAGTCAAGGTTGGTCCAGTTGAGGATGAAGTGGAGTTCACTGTGCTGGATATCCCAGCCACTTTTGCCTTGTTGTTGGGAAGGCCCTGGTTCCATAAGCTTGGGGGCGTGTCCTCTACTTTACATCAGATGATCAAGTTCCCTTATGACGGGAAAATTGTCACTATCCGAGCCGAGGTGGATAATGCCGTAGCCGCTTTGGAAATACAACCTTTCACAAGGTTCCAAGTGTCGGTGATTTTTGAGGAGTGGGGGTAGATCCTAAAGTAGCCCGAATTATGGAGAAAATGAAGTTTGAGCCAGGACAGGGTTCGACACTGCCAGATTTCAAAGGCAAAATACTCGGAAGGGTTTGGGATACCGTTATGATGAGGACAAGCTCAAGGCCAAGAAGAAAGGCTAAAGCTGATGGAGTGCTTTGTTAAGGCCTCGGGGTATCAAGGAGAACCTGAACCAGTGGAGGTGAACGGGATAGTGGTGCCCGGGTTTGAGATCTTCCAGGACCTGTTGGGAGAAAAGCCACTGGCTGAAGAGAAGAAGAAAGAAGATGAGAAGTGGGAGGAAGAGTTGATGATATTGGAGAGCTTGACCCTTGAAGAGAGTAAGAATATTGAGGAAGACCCAACTACGGGAGATGGAGCATCTGTGGATGAGGAAGATGTTTATCTCTCTGACCTATTTGAATGTATTTCCGCATCTGCTAGCAATAAAGACGTTCGTTTTGCTTACTTGTCTGAGTCTCTCAATTTGCATGACTTAAGCATATTTGACATCAACTCAACAAAAAACAAACACATTCAACCTTGGCACGTCTGAAAACCCCAAGGAAATCTGATTGCAAGTGAGGTTTCTCCTGAAGAGCGGAAGAAATTAGAGGAGATGTTAGTCAAATATGCTACAGTATTTGCTTGGTCTTATGAAGACATGCCTGGGGTTGACAGAAGTATCGCCCAACATGCAATACCGACTTATCCAAATATGAAGTCGGTAAAGCAGAAACTCCGAAGAATGAGGCCTGAGTGGGCCGAGAAAGTCAGAGAAGAAGTCAAAAAGCAGATAGATGTGGGATTCCTAGAAGTGGTGAATTATCCTGACTGGTTAGCAAATATTGTGCCGGTGCCGAAGAAAGACGGGAAGGTCAGAATGTGTGTGGATTACAGAGATCTTAATAAGGCTTGCCCGAAAGACGATTTTCCTTTACCGCATATAGACGTACTGGTTGATAGTGCGGCTTTATCTGCTATGTATTCATTCGCAGATGGATTTTCGGGATACAATCAGGTCCTCATGGCTGAAGAAGATAAGCATAAGACTGCCTTTGTCACTGAATGGGGTACTTATTGCTATAAGGTGATGCCATTTGGACTCAAGAATGCGGGAGCTACTTATCAACGGATGGCCACTACATTATTCCACGATTTGATGCACAAAGAGATTGAAGTGTATGTGGATGACATGATGGTAAAGTCAGAAACGAGGGATGGGCATATTGAAGCATTGGAGAAGTTCCTCCAGAGAGTCGAAAAGTACAACTTGCGGTTGAACCCCAAGAAGTGTGTATTTGGAGTGACGTCGGGTAAGTTGCTTGGCCATACAGTAGGAATGGGCGGAATAGAAGTAGACCCAGAGAAAACCAAGGCAATTACTGAGATGCCAGCACCGAAAACAGAAAAAGAAGTCAGAGCATTCCTGGGGAAAATCCAGTACATCAGCAGGTTCATTGCCAAGTTGACGTCGGTATGTGAGCCTATTTTCAAGCTGTTGAGAAAGGACCAGCCAGTGAAGTGGAACGAGCAGTGTCAAGCAGCTTTCGACAGAATCAGAGAATATTTAGTGAAACCCCTGTGTTGAGACCTCCGAGACCAGGCATGCCCTTGATACTATATCTAGCCATAGAACCAGAAGCACTGGGGCGATGATGGTACAGGCAGATGAGACAGGGGTGGAACATGCAGTTTATTATCTGAGTAAGAAGATGCTCCCGTATGAGGCTCGCTATCAAGAGGTAGAGAAGATTTGTCTAGCAGTGGTGTGGGCCTCCAGAAAACTAAGACATTATTTTCAGTCATACAAGATACAGGTAGTGGCAAAGGAGAATCCTTTGAAATATCTGCACTCAGTGCCTTCATTGATTGGGAAATTAGGTAGATGGTTGGTATTGTTGACAGAGTTTGACATTGAGTACCTCACCTCCAAGGTCATCAAAGGACGAGCCGTAGCAGAGTTCCTGGCATTGCAGCCCGTCGAAGGGGATCAGTACAAGTTTGAATTCCCAGATGAGGAGATTCAAGCAATAGCAATTCAGGGATGGAAGATGTATTTTGATGGAGCAGTGAACTGTAAAGGAGCCGGAATTGGCATTGTGATAGTGACCCCTGAAGGAGAAACCCTACCTATGGCCAAGAGGTTGACATTCGGTGTAACTAATAACATGGCTGAGTACGAAGCATGTGCTTTTGGGTTAACTGCATTAATAGCCTTGAAAGCTGAGAATGTGGAGGTTTATGGAGATTCATTGTTGGTAATCCGACAGATGCAAGGAGAATGGGAACTGAAGGAAGAACGATTGAAGCCTTATTTATTTCATCTCAGGAACTTGGCACAAGCTCTCCATGACTGTAAGTTTCAGCACTTGCCTCGAGAAGAGAATCAGATGGCGGATGCATTAGCTACACTTGCAGCAACTTGGGAAAATCCAGAGAAACTGGTAATGAAGCCACTTGTATTGACAACAGCAAGTAAGCCGGTGTATGAGACAGAGAGGATACTGGATGTAGAAGTTGATGACGGACAGCCCTGGTATCATGACATTCAGAGGTACCTGGAATGTGGAGAATTCCCAAGTGAAGCAAGCAGAAAAGACAGAATCGCCATTCAGAAGTTGGCTGCTCAATATGTGAGTCTGAAGGGACAACTCTACAAGAGGCAAGCGAACGGTGTTCAGCTGAAATGCTTGAGAAAGGAAGAAGCTCAGAAGATAATGGATGAAATACATGCCGGGGTATGTGGTCCGCATATGAACGGATTGAACTTGTCCCGCAAGATTGTGAGACAAGGCTTTTACTGGTCAACCATGGAAGCCGACTGCACAAAGCTGGTAAGGCACTGTCATGATTGTCAAGCGCACGGGAATTTGAATCATTTGCCGCATACAGAATTGCACGGGTTGTCAGAACCGTGGCCTTTCTCAGCATGGGGAATTGATATGATCGGAGAGATTCGGCCGAATGCGTCAAACGGACATCGCTTTATAGTGGTAGCAGTGGACTACTTCTCGAAATGGGTAGAAGCCGAGTCATTCCGTAATGTCACGGCAAAAAAATGGCTAAGTTCATAGCCCGGAATCTCATATGCCGGTACGGTATGCCGCATCACGTGGTTACGGACAATGGAGTCCAGTTTCAGGGAGAGACCAAGGCGATGTTACAGAAGTATGGGATAGGTCATCATAAGTCTTCACCATACAGACCGCAGGCTAATGGAGCAGTTGAGGCAGCCAACAAGACAATAAAGACGATTCTGGCGAAGATGACGGAGAATTACAAAGACTGGGCTGATAAGCTGTCGTATGCCTTGTGGGGGTACAGAACTTCTGTAAGGACAGCAACTGGAGCTACGCCTTACTCTTTAGTCTATGGAATGGAAGCGGTACTGCCGGTGGAAGTTGAGATACAGTCCATGCGGGTGTTAGCAGAAGCAGAATGCCTGCCTGAACAAGAATGGACCTCGCAGAGGTTTGAGCAGTTAGCATTGGTGGATGAGAAGAGGATGAAGTCCTTGCATCATATGCAGATTTATCAGAAGAGGTTGGCTCGAGCATTTAATAAGAAGGTGCGTCCTACCAAGATCAAGAAAGATGATTTGGTGCTTAAGCAGTCAAGACCGTCGACAACCGACCCTCGAGGAAAGTTCAGACCGAATTGGGAAGGGCCGTACATCGTCCAGAAGGTAATGGGAAATGGAGCAGTGAGACTGTCGGACTTAGAAGGGAATGAGTTCACCGAGCCGATTAATGTTGACAGACTGAAGCTGTATTTTGCCTGATGGAGAGAAGACTGAGTAGTCTCCTGTAGAAAACCTAACCTGACGGGATAGGAAACTCATGCATACATGCATACACGTAACGTATTTTGCATTCTCTTTGTGTGTGTTTTGCTTTATATTCACAGGTTGACCGAGCGATCACTAAGAGGACCGGCACACCTGCAGGTAACGTACTTGCCTTCTCTTGTGTTTTGTTTTGTTTTATCTTGTTTTGTTTTGTTTTGTTTTGTATTCAAAAGTTTTAAAGAAGAAAAAGACACTAAAAACCACGAAAAAAACACTCGGAAAGTCCGTTGAAAACGTTCAAAACATTGACCTGAACAGTGAGCAGCAAAACAGAGGCCGCACATAGCAGAACGGAGAACCGATCAGCAAGCAAAACAGCCCAAAACAGTGAGCTAGGACGCTAAACCCAGACGACCAGAGAAGTGAGGGCTGTCCCCTTTCGACGTCCGTGAAAAAAAAGCCTGAAAGTTGGCAAACAGGTTAGACCTGAGGGTATTTTCCACACTCGTTTTCCGTTTTATTTGTATTATTTATTGAGTATTGCTTGCATGATTGTCATGTTGAAATGCATGTTGTGGCCCTTGAGTAGATAATATGCATGAATTATGAGATGTTTGTATGTTGTGGCTTTGGAATAAAATGAGAGATGTGTCAACTCTCGTGGTATATCAGATGGAAACCCGGACATAAATTTCATAACGATTCTGAATGGACGGTAGTATGATCTGTACTCGGGATACAACTCCACGTACCGCTTGAGTAAACGGCACCCTCTTTTATTTTGTATTGCTTTTGTTTACTTATTTTTCGTCACTTGAATTCTGCATGTTGCTTATTTATGCATGATTCAATCGAGCGCATGGGCTTAGTAAGTGCAACGAAAGATCCCCTATAGGGAGGGGTTAAAGCCATTTACCACGATGTTTTGCCGCGCCGGTTGATGTGTGTTCGGTTGAATGCAAGATACGTTCAATCGGGCATACTAAGTTTGATATTATTGTTTTTAATTCTTTGTATGCATGATTCAATCGAGCGCATAGGCTTAGTAAGTGCAACGAAAGATCCCCTATGGGGAGGGGTTAAAGCCCTTTACCACGATGCTTTGCCGCGCCGGTTGATGTGTTTTCGGTTGAATGCAAGATACGTTCAATCGGGCATACTAAGTTTGATATTATTGTTTTTAATTCTTTGTATGCATGATTCAATCGAGCGCATGGGCTTAGTAAGTGCAATGAAAGATCCCCTATGGGGATGGGTTTAAAGCCCTTTACCACGATGCTTTGCCGCGCCGGTTGATGTGTGTTCGGTTGAATGCAAGATACGTTCAATCGGACATACTGAGCTTGACATTATTGTCTTTATTCTTTGTGTTGCATGCATCAGGCCTGGTTCTGTAGGAACGCATTCTCGAACGCTACACGAACGCGAACCTTCTGTTTACCGTTCGAATGAGTTCTCGAACAATACGCGAACGCGCACGCACTTTCTTAGTCTTATCACGCATCAGGTCTGGTTCCATTCGAACGCGTTCTCGAACGCTATACGAACGTGAACCTTCTGCTTACCGTTCGAACACGTTCTCGAACGCTACGCGAACGCGCACGCACTTTCTTAGTCTTATCATGCATCAGGTCTGGTTCCATTCGAACGCGTTCTCGAACGCTATACGAACGCGAACCTTCTGTTTACCGTTCGAACGCATTTTCAAACGCTACGCGAACGCGCACCCACTGAACTGAGTCTCTTTTCATCAGATTTCATGCATAGTTTTCCTAGTAGCTATCCCTATGTATGATGAACCTGATTGCCCCTCTGTATTACGCAAGATTGTGTTGGTTTCATTCATCTGTATTCCCCACATGTATGAGTACAATGTGTTTAACATATTACAATTCATATACCTATGTCATGATAATATTTGAGTATTATTTCTTGTGGTATATCGGATGGAAACCCAGACATAAATTCCGTAGCCGATTCCGAATGGACGGTAGTACGGTCTGTACTTGGGATACAATTCCACGTACCACTTGGGAAGGTGCTCACATGTGTGCTTGTGTGGTTAGTATGTGTGCTTGTGTTTTCTTGAATATAATATGCCAATGAAGTTGTATGTTCGTCGCTACTTTGATGTACTTTCAAGCATGCAATCTTAGATGTGAAATATATGTAAATTTAGGTGTAAGCTTTATTTTATACATGTGAATTTAGAAGCATGATACTCTTGGAAATAAGTGTTACTTAAGCCTGATTAAATTATTACATAAATCCTTTCATTACAAGTGGCATAAGTAAGGGACCATTCCGAACCCAACGGTTTGAGGTCTTCCCTTGCGAGGGGTGAGTGCGGCCTTAAATCTCATTTTCCCGATTCACACCGGGTGGCGACTCCATTATTCTCTGGTTTAGTCCCTTGTGGCTACTCCGTACTCCCGACCAAGCCGCGAGCTTGGAACAGAATGCGTCGCCCAATTTTTGTGTTCCCACAATCACGTATAGCTTGACCTGTATTTCTGGCCGGCTCATGAGGACACTCCTCGATTAGGATAAAATTTAGGTCTTCACAGACCAGGATAACATTCATGTTATTTTTTCATTTGATATAATTTTCTCCCGTTAATTTATCATTAGAGAGAATGGAAATAATTGGAGATACCATGGCTGAAAAATAAAATAAACATGCATTTAACATTCATTCATCGCATATTAAAATTATCAAATATTTTGCATAAAATTAAACATGATGCATGAACCATGAATAATGAATTAGAAACCTAAGAGAATTACTATTCCACAGAAATCTATCATCCGACAAATAAGTGTTACTGTAGGGTTGGTCAAGTATTTGCATGATAGATCGAGATAATTTTAATTGATTAATATATACGGGAATAACTCTTATTCCTATATTAACCAACCACCATTTGATTTGATCAATGAATTTTGACTAACATTTAATCATTCCTCTGTGAGTGTGACCCGTCATTTCGGAACCCTTGGACTTAACTAGTGAAGTGCCGCCGTAGGGTAGGTCAGTTCACCAGATGGTTCTAGAGTCCCTATCCTCTCGGAATCCAAACTTGATATGACCCAAAATGGACACCATCCGTAGGGGGATGAAAACAAAGTCGTCTCGAGGCGCCTTTTGAATCTCACGTTTTCAGACTAACAACAGAGGTCGTGGGATATACTATCGTTAATCCCTCTCTCACTCATTATTTTAAAATTAAGGTTTCTTTTTTAAAATATCTAATATTTTATTTTATTAGTGTGAATAAATTTATGGCGGCTAAATCATAACTCTTATTTACACTAGTACACCATTCGTGACCTTACCAATTTTAACTCTTAAAATTTATCTCACTAATATCTTTTAGTCTCTACTATTTTACTCAATCAAACTAATTTAATTGAGCTAGTTTTAGTGACCTGTTATGTTTTAATTCTTAATATATTAGAACACTAATTAGTCAAAATTTTAGAATTCTAAAGTGGTCAAAATTTTAATTAAACCATTTAATTAAGCTAAGCGTGTTATAAAATCCAATGTTACGTGGAGTTGTATCTCGAGTGCGGACCACATTACAATCCATTCGGAATCAGCTATGAAATTTACGTCCAGGTTCCATCCTATATACCAATGGAATTCATGATGCACTTTTTAAGTCTATTATTTTTAGAATTTCCAATTTTAAACTATTAAAACCAATTAATCAAATTAATCATTTTCCATGCATACCACATTCTAATTTAACCACTTTAAATCACATAAAATTATATTTTATGTCTATAATATATATGCATTCAAATTATATTATGGCAGGTGAAAATGCAAGAGTAGGCATCCTCAGCTATATGACATGTTATTCAAACATTTCGAATTAAACATACATACAATATAAAAATATTTTGCATTGACCGGGCTCTTATTTTTCTATACTAATCTAATTAGTACAAAAATTCCCAAGGCATCCATTGGTCTTCAAATCTCGCTCCAAGGTGGTGTTGGCTCCTTTTGCGACTTCGATGCTCCAAATTATAACAATTGAAATTTTACATAAGAAAATTAAATTACAACATTTGTAAACAATGGCCTTATGGTCTTACATCCCAAAACCAAAACCAACATAAAAATAAGAATCGGAAAAATTTACGACCAATACAAAATCCATTCATCACATGAAACAACAAAAAAACTATTCATTTCATGAAAACTATTTTGTGTCTATTCATCTAAACATGCATATTATTATTTATAACTCATATAAATAAATAAAACAGTAACTTTAAATAAATAAGAGAAGGGTTAAGAACACTTTTCAACCACGCTCTTGATGCCAATTGTAGAAGTTCCACTTTCCTAGTACATTGGAAACACATTAAATAACCGGGTTCAGACTAATTATTTTCTTCCCTTCTCTCCTTAAGACCGAATATGACCAGCTCCACCACTAAATTTTTGCTTCTGTTTTCAACAAAATTTCAGCCCCAAAATATCCCCCGAACAGTAGTTAAAAGTTTGGACTGTTTTGGACCCGAAATGAGTCCAGTTCACTGTCCAAATTCGTCCATATTTGCGTGAACAGCCCCTATCTTTCATATATGTTTTTCCAGTTAAAAACACCCCAACATAGTCCCAAAAAACCTCTAAAATTTTCCAAAAAAAAATGGATTAAAAGGAAATCAAACCTATCCCCGTTACATAACTTTTGTGAGCGGCAGAGAGTAGAAAATTGCTCACTGTTGTGTAGTATATTTGTAGAAAAAGATTATGATTTATTGTATGACACCAAAAGGTCTTCCGAGCTATATCATGTCACCAACAGAAAGTAGGGTGGGCTACACTCACAAACTAATCCCTAAACACCTTACAAATTAAAATCACACAAGGTTTTCTTTTAGTTTTAGTTTTTTTTCTTAGAACAAGATGATGGAGGCTATGGTTAGATTGAGAGAGTTTGGCCAAAAGAAAAACTTATTTCTTTTTGTTCCTAGGGTTTTTGTTTCCAAAACAAATCAAACCATTCCCCTTCCCCTCTAAGCATTTTTTCGGCCATAGTGGTTATTTTTTCAAAATTTTGTAACAATAATTTTTAATTACCATAATAAAAAGATGTACGAAATGACCATAATAGTGCACTCAGGATTAAGATCAATCCATAAATGACCATCTAGTAGATCGAAATGAATTTATTTATTTAACTGATATTATAAGAAACTCATTTCTATTTGGGTCCAGTCCTATATGATCACATCATACAAGGTGCCACCATTCTCATATCTCCACATGAACGAGCCCGGATCAAGGTCGCTATAAAATTATAGAATGGACCACAACTATAGATAAACCAAAAACAAAGTAACTGCGTTGCTCTTTATGGATTATTTTAGATTACTAACTTCAGACTTAAATCCTCTTGTGTATGACAATCATACACTAAGTCTGAAGGCACATGAATAATCTAGGGTAAACAATATAATTTACAATATGCGACATTAAAACAAACACTTTGATAAATGAATAATACATCATTTTATTTCACAAAATATAATTCCATTTACATTACAAGAAGCTCTATGGCATATATCCCAATACAGTGGGAGCAGTCAATAGTTTTCAGTCTAACCCAGGATTAGATCAGCGAGTGACTGTAAAGCATATTCTCAAGTATCTTAAGAGAACGGGAGACTATATGCTTGTATGTTCTGGAGAGGATATGATTTTTAGAGGATATACATATTCTGATTTTCAGATGGATGTAGATTATGAGAAATCAACATCCAAATCAATTTTCACCCTAGTTCGTGGAGCCATAATATGGAGGAGTATAATACAATATGGTATTATGAACTCCACCATGGAGGCTAAGTATGTAGCAGCTTGTGAAGCAGCTAAGGAAGCTGTATGGCTTCATAAATTCTTGGGAGATCTAGAAGTTGTTCCAGATATGGATATACCACTCACATTTTATTATGATAATAATGGTGCAATGGTAAAATTCCAAAGAACCAAGAAGCCACAACAGAGGGAAGTATATACAGAGGAAATACCATCTCTTTAGGGAGACGTTACAGATAGAATTCTGGAGATAATCTGGCTGATCTGTTTACAAAGACCTTGATAGCTAAAGTGTTTAAAGGTTTCCGAGAAGGTATAGGATTATGCGATATATCTTAATTGCTCTAATGTAAATGATATATTTTTGGGATATATGCCCAAGAGCATAATGAAATATGTGATTGAGATTTTATTTTAAGTAATAACAATGCAATTTTCATTTATTAAAATTTTATTTTTAAAGTTGCATATTATAAATTATCATATATGCCCTTGGATATTAAATGTGTTTTCAGATTTAGTGTATAAGTGTTATACACAAGAGGAATTAAATATAAAATTAGTAATCCTAATTAGTCCATAGAGAGTAAACAAAGACGGGCATTTTGCTTGTGGTTTATCTACTGCTGCGGTCTATTCTATATTGTATGACGAATTTGATCCAGGTTCGTTCATGTGGTGACATGAGAGGCACCGTATATGATACAATCATATAGGACTAGACCAATACATAAATGAATTTCTTTTAATATTCGTTAAACAAAGAAATTTATATTAGTCTAATAGATGATCATATATCGATTGATCTGAATCATGAGTGTACTACGAACTCCTACATGACAGACTATGTCTTTTGATTTACAAAGGTGAGGTTGGTGAAACAATATTGACCAATAGCTACGTATTTTGGGGACATGATTTGGTGTGTAGCTGGGGATATTTTACATAAATATGGAATCCACTCCTTCTTGCGAGAAGTAGATGAGTATCTTCCTTAAGGGTTGATTTAGGAGTTGAACGGTTAAAGTGCTCAAGTCTTTCTATTACAAATAGAAAGATTAAAATTCATAATAGTTATGAATAAATCGTTCATTTGAGAATCAATGATACTTATGACATAAAATAATTAGAGGGGTATAACGGACATTATGATCTGGCTCTAATTATGAGATACTCGTGGAGGGTCAATTTGTATGAAGTGATTATATCTGTGGAAGCCGATGAGTTTTGGTATAAAATATATCTACAGTAACGAGAGTGCAGCTTTGAGTTTTTAGTGGAATAACCTAAAGTTAATAATTCAGAATATTTAATTAAAGAATTTTAATTAATATTTCGAGATTATTGGAGCTCGGAACTGTAGGTCCATTTGGTCCCGCGTGTTAGCTCGTTACACTATAGAAATCCTTGGAATAATTGGATAGTCCGATTATGAACACACTTGAAAAATATTAAATAATTGAGAATTATTTATTGATATAATTGTTAATTTGAATAATAATGATATAATGTCACGCTTTATAATTATATATGAAAATGTTTAATATATAGTTTTTATATTAATGATCATGAGATAATCATTTAATATAAGATTAGATCTTAAATTAAATTTGATTTAATTTAAAATCAAACATGTAATTTATATCATGATATAAATTACATTTTAAATTTTAATTTCAAATTAAATGATATTTGATATTATATTTAATTTTAAAAAAGAATAATTTTATTGTGACAGAAATGCCATTAGCCAATATTTATATGTGTGATTAGGATTATGGTTAATTTTCTAAAAGTACATTTAATTAACCTGTTAGAAAATTAACCTAAACCCTAGATATAAATATGAAACTTTTCTCATCTCATTCAAACTCTAGCCACTTTCCCATCTTTTCAAAGAGATTGAAAAAGAGAGAAAAGAGAAAAAATAGTGTTGAAAATCTTCTCAATTTTTTTTTCATGGAAGTGAGTTAACCCCGAACCCACCCTCACGAATTTATGGTGTTTAGATATAACATGAAAAATCGAGTGGTGAATCCGATTCTTGATATACTCGCACATCATCTTACGGGGACAAAGAGAATTTGATCTTGTTCTCATTCGGTAATTTGACTTTGCCGTTATTTTTTCCATATTCAACGTTCAATTGCATGGCATGTTTACTATGACATGGCTGGATTTTGTTCATTCGAGTTGCGCATGTGGAGTGCATTATGATGATCAATAAAGTGGCGCACTGAAACCATGCCAAGAAACTAAAAGGCAATATTAATAGTCACCGTATGTTCAAAGTGGATGATGCAGAGTGCGCAAAGTGGAATATCTTCCTTATATGATCAATAATTTATTTATCGCATCAATGATTTTGTTTATCATTTGCAAAGTCAAGAAGCCGAAACGGCGCAGGTTGGCTGAAAACGTATATGGCATGATGAAAATAGATCAATGTGTCGCACATGTACTATTAGCATGATGATAGATCTCAAACGTGTAAACCAGCGAGAACCAGATAAAAGCTTGATCCTCAGATAAGTTTCTGGAAGGAAAAAAAAAAGGTTTCACATGGTACACTACAAGAATTATGGCTTTTAGCGTCCAAATTTTAGCGTCGAAACATTATGCGACGCTAAAACGAACTTTTAGCGTCGAATATCAGTTTCGACGTTATATGTCATATTTTTAGCGACGGAATAACACTTCGACGCAGAATATTAATGTTTTAGCGTCGAAACTATATTTCGACGCTAAACAGAACTTTAGCGTCGAAAAATATCGACGCTGAATAATTATATTATTGCAATAATTTTTGGTGCAAAATATTACACTTTTAGCGCGAAACACGGAGTCGACGCCAAAAATATAATTATAGCGTCGAACATATATCGTCGCTAAAGGTGTATGAAGTTTTCACCGGCAATCCTTGACTCTTTCGCGTCTAAATTAAATTCGACGCTAAAACGGCAACAATTAGAGTCGAATTTGAATTTTAGACGCCAAAAATAATACTTTTAGCGTCGAAAATATTTTTGACGCTAAAGAGTTATGAAGCTTCCACCGACAGTCCTTGATTCTTTCGCGTCTAAATTAAATTCGACGCTAACTTTTTGATATTTATGTAGGGGTTGGTGCTCAGAGCGCCAATTCCCGGTTGTATTTTTGTTAAATACTTCTGTAAAACGTTATTATCAGTAATAATATATGCAGTTTCTATAATATAATCTAATCTTTTATATGGTAAAGACGTAATGACCTTAGAATGATTAGTCATGGTACAGTTGCAAAAGCGTCGCAACGGGCATTGAGTCGTATCATGATGTTGTCATTCTCAGACAGTTCCTGGTCAAGGTTTACACTACTTGGTCAGTATAGTAAACCCGTTGAGACCGGTACATGTCGTATACTGGAATATATGATTCCAATGGTTTCTCAATGAACCATAAGTCTTGGAGACTAGTATAGACGTGTAGGTGTTTATAACGGATAAACACTGAACGACTCACCGAAGATTCTTAATGGATGGTACACCAGCGTCAATAAGAATCTTCTTGGGTTGAGTAGCACTTGTGATTCTTAGACTTTAGATGCCATTGTGGGCACATGAGACATCTTCTACACTTAGACGGCAGTCACGTCACCGATCTATTTAGATCAGACCTCCGCCTGTTCGTTGGGTGTAGATAGATCCTCAGGGTGTCCTATGTGTATCAAGATAGGATCCGTCAGTTCTGTGTATCAGAGCATAGGTAGTCCATATGATTAGCAATCAGATAAAACCATGGGCCCGCGGTAAAGTTTAGAAGCTAGTTCTAAACATTCTTTTTGAGATTGCTAATAGAATAGTCGACTGGATAGTCCCGATAGAGATTTGACGTTTACATTTATATCTCTGGGATTTATCCGGATACCTGTGACGGAGGAATTATACATTTGCGATGACCTCGACCTGTATGGTTCAGCGAGATTATCCGTGATCGTCATAATCTACGGGTGGATAGATTATGGACACGAAATTTGATTTCGTGACGGATATACCTGAACTTAGAGAGTCTCAATAATGAAACATACTCGTAGAGCACTAGAGCAACATTAATAAATAATATTGATTATTTACAAAGTCGTTTAATGGTTAAACGCAAGATACATGCTAAATGACCCGATAGTCATTTACGTAATTATTGTGTATTTATATTTAATACTTGATTAATTTAAATACACATTAATTAATAGTCAAAATGAGTTGTTTGACTTTTATCCTAAATGAATATATGTTTTTTAATATTTAATGTAAATATATACATATATTTAATATATTTGTATTTGATTAATTAATTAATTATTTAATTGTTAAATGATTAAATTAATTAAAATATAAATATCTTACATTAGGATATATGATTAAATGATATTAGTTGCCTTTGTTGACTTTAGTTAAATATCTAATAAAGTGTTTTTTGAGATATTTAATAAGTTAACCAAATTCACTTGAAATGTAATTGAAATTAATTTTCCTTGTTTTTGTCTAAGGTAATTTCGGCCATAGACAAATGAACAATATAAATTGATTTTCATTTCATTTAACACTTAACCTAATACACATTTCACAAAAAGAAAAACACCATTGAAGAAACCTTGAAGAAGCTTGAGAAAGAAAATAAAAACCAAGGAAAGCTTGATTTTAGTAAGTTTTCTCCAACTTACTATTAGTAAGGAAAGTTCCTTAGGATCTAGGCTTCCATATGATATCCTTAGGTTATTTCTTTCTTTGTTCTTTGTGTTTTTTGTTGATGGAAAGTTTGGTGAAGTTGTAAAGCATGTATGATGAAAAGGATGTAACTATTGTAGTTATATGTATTCTTTTAAGGTTTATGAAACCATGTTGCTAATCTATCTAGAGTTATTGACCCACTCTTAAATGACCTAGATTTGATCTTGAGTTGTTTCATTGTGTTGAGACTTGGATTGGATGGAAGAATGATGATTGAAGTAATTGATTTAATGTATTTGGTCTAATTTGTCCAATTTGAGGAAATTGAAAAATTAGGGTTTTTAACTAATTCCAAATTTGGGGGTTTTCATATATGTTGAGCATTTGGGTGTGTATATGATGCATGCAAAGTTTCATGTTGATTGGATTACATTTAGATGTGTTTTTGAGACATGAAATGACAAAGTGCACAATGTGCTCCAAAAGTGGTGGCTCTCCTCGGCTTGATAAATAAATTGGGGATTTTGGTTGCTTTGGTGTTTTTGATGTTTTGAACATCATAAGTTCATCTTAGAAATGATTTAGAATCATTCAAAATTGATTGGATCAATTTCGGACTAAAACGGACAAAAATACAAAGCAAGGGTATTTCGGTAAATTCACTTAAAATTGTTTTATTGAATTTATTTTCATAATTTGATTATTGGAAATTAAATAAATATGTTTATTTAATTAATCCGAGAAAAATTTTTGAAATCTGAAAATCGGATTTTCACCGCTTCCGCTGCGTTACCGGACTCACCCCCTAAATAACCCCTACAAAATGGTATCAGAGCGAGTCTGATTCTAGGCCACCTAATATGATTAGCCTTCATTGAATCAATGTTTAATCATGTTTTCTTGACTTTATGCATGCTTATTAGGATCTAAATTGGTTAGATTTAGGGTGTATGACACTTAGCGGAAAATCCCTAATAATAAGGTTTTAATGTAATTATGTATTTGATGCATGTTATATGGTCCGTCTTGTCATACGGTTTATGAATACTTCTTTGTGACTACATCTGAGACCGTGCCTCTGCTGTGAGGGTGTAGCCGATAAAGATTTATTTATATACGGATGTATATCAGATACTAGATAAATTCAAGCGAAAGCGGACATCTGAACGTGCCCTAGCTGTCAGGATTACGTAAGTAACTTGAGTTTATCATTGGCGAGTTTAACCTTGGTACGTCTCCTTGTGGGCCTGCCTTCGCAGCGACAACGAGAAACGGCCAGGACCGGGTACTTAGGAGTCATTAGTGAATGATTGACAAATGAGTTGTCTACCTGATGAATATACGTAGGCGAGACCGTGCCTCTGCTGTGAGCCGAAATATATTCACGGGATCCACTTTTCACTATTTATATTTAATTTAATTATTAAATATTTATATTCTGTTTTGGGATTACAGTATTGCATGATTTAGTGGTAGGGGCATATTAGATTAAAAATCCATGATCTAGTTTATGCTTTTGATATTATATGAAACTGCTTTATTTCTGCTAACCGTTTTTCGTGATCTATATGATAGATTTGCGATGGCGGGTCAATCCACAAACCAGTTTGCGCGTATGTTAGATGCGAACAAACTGAAAGGTGCTGAGAACTTTGCAGACTGGGAATTGGATTTGAGGATTGTCCTCGATTCCGAAAAGTTGGGTTATGTTCTTGAGGGTCCTTTACCCCTTGCAGTGGGTGAGGATGCTTCGGAGGAGGAACGCCAAGTTTTTGAAGCTTGGAAGAATGATGATTTAAGGGTTAAATCATACATCCTTAGTTCGCTCTCTCGAAACTCAAGCAACAATACTATGGAACATCAGATTCCTATAGTATGATAACGCGATTAAGACAATCGTTCGAGAACCAGGAACAGTTATTGTTCACAAGGTCGCCATGGAACTGTTCCATGCGCGTCTGGATGAGGGGCAAAGTGTTAGCCCACATGTTCTTCAAATGATCGATTTGATCGATCAATTGAGGCAACATAATCTCATCCTCAATGACATTCTCGGTAGGAGTGTCATTCTTGGTTCTCTGCCAGCTTCATTCCGCCAGTTTGTGATGTACTTCAACATGCACGGGACTGTCTGTACCTACCAGGAGCTACATAGGATGTTGCTCACGGCAGAAGAGGACCTTAAGAAGGGAGTACCGACTCGCCCTCCTAGAACTACTTCTCTTTCGGCTTCTTCCAAAGGATGGTCCAAGGGAAAGAACAAGAAAGGCAAGAAGAAGAAGAAGGCTTTTGGTCCTCAACAACAGGCGAAGATTGCAAAGCCCAAAAGGGCTTCTGAAGACAAATGCCACCACTGCGGCAAGTTGGGCACTGGAAAAGGAACTGTCCTGATTACATTGCCCAAGTGAGGAGAGACAGAGCTTCTACATCAGGTACTTTTATTTTTCCAGTTATTGATTTATCTTTGGCTTGTGAAGCCGTTACATCCAGCTGGATTTTAGATTCTGCTTGTCCCATTCACATTTGCAATTCATTGCAGGTGCTGAAGGAAAGTAGGAGGCTGAAGCCAGGAGAGATGCAGTTGCGGTTCGGGAGTGGAGACTCTTTGGATGCAGTTGCAGTGGGAGTATGCGAGATCTCATTGCCGAATGGGACACTTTTGTTATATGACTGTCATTTTGTACCAGGATGTGTCGCTAATATTATATCACTTTTTGTATTAGATACAGAAGGCTTTGTATTAATATTAAGAATAGTTCTTTGTATTTATATGATAAAAATAATATTCAGATCCTTAGTTGTCCAAACCAGCATGGTCATTACACATTGCAAACTTCAAAAGATATATTAAATACTGGAGTTAATAAACGTAGTTTACCTGTAATTAATAATACTGAACTTTGGCATATGAGACTTGGTCACATTGGCGTTAAACGCCTTACCCAATTGGTTAGGAATGGTTTGATATCAGATCTTACCATTGAGTCATATCCAACTTGTGAATCCTGTATTCAGGGTAAGATGACCAAAGCCCCATTTTCTGGTGTTGGACACCGAGCCACAAACTTACTGGAACTCGTACATTCTGATGTATGTGGTCCACTAAGTCAAACTGCTCACAGTGGTTATTCGTACTTCGTTACCTTTACCGATGATTTATCACGGTACGGTTATGTGTATTTGATGCGACATAAATCGGAAACCTTTGAAAAGTTCAAAGAGTTCCGAAATGAAGTAGAAAAACAAACTGGTAATATATTAAATGCCTTCGATCAGATCGAGGCGGTGAATATATGAGTGGCGAGTTCATGGATTATATGAAGGAGAATGGGATTTCTCGCTCAATATACTCCTCCAGGTCCACCACAGCACAATGGTGTATCTGAAAGGAGAAATCGGACTTTATTGGATATGGTCCGATCGATGTTGAGTTTCACAGATTTGCCCTATTACTTATGGGGCTACTGTCTCTTAACAGCCGCACATATTTTGAATAAGATTCCTTCAAAGGCTGATCCTACGACACCGTATCAGATATGGTTCGGTAGGAGACCGAATCTTAATTATATTAAGGTTTGGGGTTGTCCTGCCTATGTCAGGGTAACTCAGCAAAGTAAGCTTTCGCCTCGAGGGCAAAAGTTTAGGTTTGTTGGATATCCCTCGAACACGAGGGGATATCTGTTCTATGATACCGAGCATCGAAATGTGTTCGTAGCTCGCTTCGCAAAATTTCTAGAAGTAGAATTTTTGTCAGAAGGTGGTGATCATAGACAGGTTGAGCTTGATGAAGTCCAACCTGAAAACAACGAACCAACGGAGGAACCTGAAGTTCAAGTAGATGAAGGACCTTCAAACACACACACTCCGTAGGTCGGAAAGGGTATCTAGACCTCCTGAACGCTTGTATTTGATACAAGAAAAGAGTCTGGATGTTCTCTTAGTTGAAGAGACAGATCCTTTCACCTATAGAGAATCGATGTTGGACATCGACTCCGTGAAATGGCAGAGTGCCATGAAATCCGAGATAGACTCAATGCATGAAAATCAAGTTTGGGACTTGATTCCGCTTCCCGAAGGAATTGTTCCTATCGGTTGTAAATGGGTTTACAAGAGGAAGCGCGGGCCTGACGGTAAGGTTGAAACTTACAAGGCCCGACTGGTAGCAAAAGGTTACACGTACACGCAGCGACCTGGCGTCGACTACGATGAAACTTTTTTGCCGGTAGCAATGCTTAAGTCTATCCGGATTTTGCTTTCTATAGCTGGCATATCATGACTACGAGATTTGGCAAATGGATGTCAAAATGACTTTTCTAAATGGATTTCTTGATGAAGAAATCTATATGGAACAGCCGGAAGGTTTCACATCCATCGAAACCTCGGGTATGGTATGTAAGCTTAAGAAGTCCATTTATGGACTTAAACAAGCTTCACGAAGTTGGAATCTTCGATTCGATGGATTATTAGATCGTCTGGTTTTCTCAAGAATTCGGAAGAATCCTGTGTATCAGAAGGCCAGTGGGAGCATGGTCGTATTTTTAGTCCTATATGTTGATGACATCCTAATCATTGGGAATGATTTAGGTATGTTGCAAAGCGTGAAAGCGTACCTCTGTAAGAATTCTCTCCATGAAGGACCTGGGAGAAGCTTCCTATGTTTTAGGGATAAAACTCTATAGAGATAGACAAAGGAGGCGGATTGGGTTATCCCAATCAACGTACGTAGATAAGATCTTGGAACGGTATAGCTTTGGTAACTGTAAGACAGCAAACATACCGTTCAGACATGGGATTCATCTTTCAAGAAGATGTCTCCACAAACAGAAGATGAGAAGGTTA
Source organism: Zanthoxylum bungeanum (assembly GCA_019454045.1). Classification (NCBI taxonomy): domain Eukaryota; kingdom Viridiplantae; phylum Streptophyta; class Magnoliopsida; order Sapindales; family Rutaceae; genus Zanthoxylum; species Zanthoxylum bungeanum. Next base: position 55,887 of record SKCR01028384.1, read on the forward strand.
GAATGTCTAACCAACCTTATGCTTCGTGTTTGGGTAGCGTAATGTATGCCATGTTATGTACGAGGCCTGATATCAGTTTCGCTGTTAGCGTAACTAGTCGATATCAGTCCAATCCAGGTAATGACCATTGGATGGCCATTAAACATATCCTAAAGTATCTTAAAGGGACTAAGGATAAGTTAATAATATTTGGAGGAAACGAACTGTAGGTTAATGGGTATACAGACTCTGATTTACAATCGGATCCCGATGATAGAAAGTCTACATCTGGATTTGTCTTTACCCTTAACGGAGGTGCAGTTTGTTGGAAGAGTTCCAAACAGGGATCGACAGCTGATTCCACCACTGAGGCGGAATATATTGCAGCTTCTGAAGCTGCAAAAGAGGCTGTGTGGATAAAGAACTTTATCACAGAATTGGGAGTTGTCCCAAGTATCGAGAATGCGATTCCGTTATACTGTGATAATACTGGAGCCATTGCGCAAGCAAAGGAACCGAGGGCGCATCAGAAGTCGAAGCATGTGGAACGCAAGTACCACATCATTCGAGAGATCGTGTCGCGAGGGGATATTGTCGTGTGCAAGGTACCGAGTGAAGACAATGTAGCAGACCCGCTGACGAAGGCCATACCTCCGAAGCTGTTTGATAAACACGTGGAGTCGATGGGTATTAGATACAATCGATATTGGCACTAGAGCAAGTGGGAGATTTTGTAGGGGTTGGTGCTCAGAGCGCCAATTCCCGGTTGTATTTTTGTTAAATACTTCTGTAAAACGTTATTATCAGTAATAATATATGCAGTTTCTATAATATAATCTAATCTTTTATATGGTAAAGACGTAATGACCTTAGAATGATTAGTCATGGTACAGTTGCAAAAGTGTCGCAACGGACATTGAGTCGTATCATGATGTTGTCATTCTCAGACAGTTCCTGGTCAAGGTTTACACTACTTGGTCAGTATAGTAAACCCGTTGAGACCGGTACATGTCGTATACTGGAATATATGATTCCAATGGTTTCTCAATGAACCATAAGTCTTGGAGACTAGTATAGACGTGTAGGTGTTTATAACGGATAAACACTGAACGACTCACCGAAGATTCTTAATGGATGGTACACCAGCGTCAATAAGAATCTTCTTGGGTTGAGTAGCACTTGTGATTCTTAGACTTGAGATGCCATTGTGGGCACATGATACATCTTCTACACTTAGACGGCAGTCACGTCACCGATCTATTTAGATCAGACCTCCGCCTGTTCGTTGGGTGTAGATAGATCCTCAGGGTGTCCTATGTGTATCAAGATAGGATCCGTCAGTTCTGTGTATCAGAGCATATGTAGTCCATATGATTAGCAATCAGATAAAACCATAGGCCCGTGGTAAAGTTTAGAAGCTAGTTCTAAACATTCTTTTTTAGATTGCTAATAGAATAGTCGACTGGATAGTCCCGATAGAGATTTGACGTTTACATCTATATCTCTGGGATTTATTCGGATACCTGTGACGGAGGAATTATACATTTGCGATGACCTCGACCTGTATGGTTCAGCGAGATTATCCGTGATCGTCATAATCTACGGGTGGATAGATTATGGACACGAAATTTGATTTCGTGACGGATATACCTGAACTTAGAGAGTCTCAATAATGAAACATAACGTAGAGCACTAGAGCAACATTAATAAATAATATTGATTATTTACAAAGTCGTTTAATGGTTAAACGCAAGATACATGCTAAATGACCCGATAGTCATTTACGTAATTATTGTGTATTTATATTTAATACTTGATTAATTTAAATACACATTAATTAATAGTCAAAATGAGTTGTTTGACTTTTATCCTAAATGAATATATGTTTTTAATATTTAATGTAAATATTATACATATATTTAATATATTTGTATTTGATTAATTAATTAATTATTTAATTGTTAAATGATTAAATTAATTAAAATATAAATATCTTACATTAGGATATTATGATTAAATGATATTAGTTGCCTTTGTTGACTTTAGTTAAATATCTAATAAAGTGTTTTTTGAGATATTTAATAAAGTTAACCAAATTCACTTGAAATGTAATTGAAATTAATTTTCCTTATTTTTGTCTAAGGTAATTTCGGCCATAGACCAAATGAACAAGTATAATTGATTTTCATTTCATTTAACACTTAACCTAATACACATTTCACAAAAAAGAAAAACACCATTAAGAAACCTTGAAGAAGCTTGAGAAAGAAATAAAACCAAGGAAAGCTTGATTTTAGTAAGTTTTCTCCAACTTACTATTAGTAAGGAAAATGTTCCTTAGGATCTAGGCTTCCATATATGATATCCTTAGGTTATTTCTTTCTTTGTTCTTTGTGTTTTTTTGATGGAAAGTTTGGTGAAGTTGTAAAGCAGTATGATGAAGAAAGGATGTAACTATTGTAGTTATATGTATTCTTTTAAGGTTTATGAAACCATGTTGCTAATCTAGAGTTATTGACCCACTCTTAAATGACCTAGATTTGATCTTGAGTTGTTTCATTGTGTTGATACTTGGATTGGATGGAAGAATGATGATTGAAGTAATTGATTTAATGTATTTGGTCTAATTTGTCCAATTTGAGGAAATTGAAAAATTAGGGTTTTTAACTAATTCCAAATTTGGGGGTTTTTCATATATGTTGAGCATTTGGGTGTGTATATGATGCATGCAAAGTTTCATGTTGATTGGATTACATTTAGATTGTTTTGAGACATGAAATGACAAAGTGCACAATGTGCTCCAAGTAGTGGTGCTCTCGGCTTTGGATAAATAAATTGGGGATTTTGGTTGCTTTGGTGTTTTTGATGTTTTGAACATCATAAGTTCATCTTAGAAATGATTTAGAATCATTCAAATTGATTGGATCAATTTCGGACTAAACGGACAAAAATACAAAGCAAGGGTATTTCGGTAAATTCACTTAAAATTGTTTTATTGAATTATTTTCATAATTTGATTATTGGAATATTAAATAATATGTTTATTTAATTAATCCGAGAAAAGTTTTGAAATCTGAAAATCGGATTTTCACCGCGTCCGCTGCTTACCGGACTCACCCCTAAATAACCCCTACAATTTAGCGTCGACAAAACGGTTTCGACGCTAAAACCGGAAACAATTAGCGTCGATTTGATATTCGACGCCAAAAATAATACTTTTAGCGTCGAAAAATTGTTCGACGCTAAAGAGTTATGAAGCTTCCGCCGACAGATCCTTGATTCTTTCGCGTCTAAATTAAAACCGACGCTAATTTTTTATATATAGCGTCGAAAAAACGGTTTCGACGCTAAAAACGGCAACATGTAGTGTCGAAAAAACGGGTCGACGCTAAAAATGTAAACAATTAGCGTCGAATACTCAATTCGACGCTAAATATAGATTAAAATACAGAAGGTCACCAACCCTTCTCCCCCTCTGTTTTTTCTCTCATTCTCTTCATTTTCATCCTCTGAATTCTGAGAATTTCTCCTCTACAGCCTCACATCTCTCCTAAAAATTTTCAATAAAATTGTAATCAATTTCCGAAAAGTAAATCTTCTTCATATTTCTTTATTATTTTCAATTTTGATTATATATGTTGTTGTATGCTGTTTGTTAGTGATTTATGATTCATATATGTAGAGTAAGTATATTAATTAACAAAATAGAATTTTTCTGTAAACTATTAATTAATTTATCAACCAAATATATATATATATATATATATATATATATTTATATAATATATATATATGCTTAAATTAAGTATTACTGAATTAGTAATGTTGATTACTGTAAATGATATCAATAATTAATTATTATATTTAGGTATTCTGCTGAAATGGATAGAAATTGGATGAGCTCTCTGGATAGATTGAGTGTTGAATATCGTAATGGAGTGTCTGAGTTTATGGAAGTCGCAAAGCAACACATTGATGCAGAAGGTCGTGTTCGTTGTCCATGTGCAAATTGTTTGAATAGGAAAAGGAAGCGGTTAGATGAAGTTCATAATCATTTATACATGCCAGGAATATCACCCACTTACCGTACGTGGATTTATCACGGTGAGCAGTATCATTCTCAGTCACGGTTTTTTGATGTCGGCGAAGGGAGCAGTAGTTACAATCAACCTGCAAACGATGATATCGCCTATATTTTGCATGACTTACAAGGTCCACAACTTGGTCATAGTGTTAGTGGCGACATGCCAGTGTTAAGTGGAAATGATCAAAATTTATTTAGTGAACTACTTGATGAGGCAAAAAAAATTCCATTCGAAGGTGCTGGAATGTCGATCTTGAATTTCGTTGTGAAATTATTACACATTAAAGTGATCAACAGAATGACCAAAAAAAAGTATCGATATGATGTTAGAGTTACTGGCCCAGATGTTACCGGTTGGAAGCGAATTGCCTAAGTCGTACTACGAGGCAAAGAAAATGTTGCGTGATCTGGGAATGGGGTATGAATCCATTCATGCTTGTAAGTTTGATTGTGTATTATTTCGTGCCGAGTATGAATCACTTGAACATTGTCCGATATGTGGTGAAAGTCGGTACAAAGTCCGTGGTATGGGGAAGAAAGTGCCTCAAAAGATATTGCGATATTTCCCTTTAACGCCCAGGCTGCAGAGATTGTTCATGTCACGACACACAGCGACTGATATGATGTGGCATCATGAAAAGAGGATCGGTGCGGAGGGCATACTTAGACATCCTGCGGACGGAACCGAATGGAAGGAATTTGATGACATGTACCCCCGTTTCGCTGAGGACCCCCGTAATGTCAGGTAAGGTCTTGCCTCTGATGGTTTTAACCCATTTGGGAATATGTACAACTCTTATAGCATTTGGCCCGTTATTGTCATTCCATATAACTTACCTCCATGGAAATGTATGAAGGATCCGTTCATGTTTATGTCATTGCTTATCCCTGGTCCATGTTCACTTGGTAAAGATATAAATATTTACTTGAGACCATTGATCGAGGAGTTACAAACATTATGGAATGTGGGTGTGCATACCTATGATGCAGCTTCAGAGCAGTATTTTCATATGCATGCCGCATTATTATGGACCATTAATGATTTTCCAGCCTATGGTTCATTATCTGGATGGAGCACTAAGGGATACATGGCATGTCCAGTTTGTGCGGATCATACACCTTCGCAACGATTACGGAATAAAATCGGATACACGGGGCACAGAGATTTCTTGAGTCGAGTCATCCTTGGTGGAGGAGTAAATTATTTAACGGGCAACATGAACCTCAGAGTAAGCCCAGTCGATTGTCTGCATTTGACATACTTTGCCAACATCAACATCTCAAAGACAGCACACCAGGTAAACATCCTAATAATAGAGATAAAAATCGAAAACGGTTACCTGAAGAGTTGAATTGGACAGGAAAAAGTATTTTCTTTGAGTTAGAATATTGGGGGACTCTGAGTTTGCGACATAATTTGGATGTAATGCATATAGAGAAAAATATTTGTGAGAGTTTAGTGGGTACACTATTCAATATTCCGGGTAAGACAAAAGACACTGTAAATGCTAGATTGGACCTACAAGATCTTAGAATTCGCAGTGAATTGCATTTACAAGACTCCTCTCGAGGTTTTATTAAGCCTCCTGCTAGTTATGTGCTCAATCAATCGGAGAGAAAATCATTCTGTGATTGGCTGAAAATGGTTAAATTCCCTGATAATTATGCATCCAATATTGGGCGTTGGGTCAGAGATGATACAATAACGGGATTAAAGAGTCACGATTGTCATGTGCTGCTCGAGATTCTCCTTCCTGTTGGCATTCGACCTTATCTCCCCCCGAATGTATGCGACGCCGTACTTGATCTATGTGGCTTCTTTAAACAATTGTGTCAGAGGACATTAAGCACATCTGTTATTGACGACCTTGAGCGAGGAATCGTGATAATCCTATGCAAGCTGGAGCGAATTTTGCCACCCGCTTTCTTTGATGTCATGGTACATCTGGCTGTGCATTTACCGGATGAAGCTAGAAAGGGAGGTCCTGTCCATTACAGATGGATGTATCCCATTGAGAGGTACTATATATATATATACAGTTTTATATAAGAAAATTTGTAACCGTTTTTATTTGCATAGAATTTAGTGTTAATGCAAACTTGTTGTCATATCTGCAGAGCTTTGGGAGATTACAAACAATATGTCAAAAACAAGGCACAACCTGAAGGTTCAATAGCTGAAGCTGTTATAATAAATGAAGCAATAACATTTTGTTCGATGTACATGCAGAATATTGAAACTCATTTCAATCGTCGGCCACGAAACTATGATGGAGATGCAAGTAATAGCCAAGAGATCACAGTGTTCCGTCAAATTACAGACCATTTGGTGCAGTAGGTGTCAAATTACTAACCCGTCAGGAAGTTCAACGTGCGCATTGGTTTATATTGAGTAATTGTGATGAAGTGCAACCGTATTTAACGTAAGTTTTTCTGGTGCATCATTACTGAATTTTTTCCATACATTAACCGTGATAATTTATTGTAGGCAACATCTAACAATGCTACAAATTGTTGGTGACCATAATGTTGATGAAACCCACAAAAAAGAATTTCCTAAATGGTTTGAGACAACTGTAAGTTATAATATTTTATATTTATTTTGATCCTAACATTAGACATTTCAGTTTGTTATATTAACACATATATTTCATTGTCAGATTATTAATCAAGTGGAAAATGGTCAATTGGACTCGCAATCCTCGTTGGTTTCTTTGGCTTATGGGCCTCAAATGCAGGCGTATGAGTACAGTGGATGTATTGTCAACGGAGTTAGATTTCATACCGAACAGCGAGATGTTAATCATGTGACTCAAAATTCTGGAATTGTAGTCCAAGGAGAACACGGCTCAGATGTAATTGACTTCTACGGCGTATTGAAATCGGTCATTGAGTTTATATATCGACCCAGACGACATACTGTGCTATTCCAATGTAAGTGGTTTGACACTAATGCCAGAAAGAGGAGAATTCAAGTTAGTAATCATCTCACGTCAATTAATGTTCAACGTTGTTGGTACAAGAATGATCCATACATTTTTTGTACGCAAGCACGTTCAGTGATATATACCTGATCCTAAGTTAGGAACTGGATGGATGGTGGTAGAAAAGTTACAACATAGGGCCATTTGGGACACGCAGGAGAAAGATAGAGTTGACATATCAGATGAAACACAAGAAGTCTCCGGCAATTTTGAAGTTCCTGAACAGATATTTGTTGGACCAACTGTCAACGTTCCTGAAAATATAACATTAACTCGATCTAGTACAGACGTTGAGCTAATTCCTCATTCTGAAGTGAGCGTTGAAGTAGCAAGTGAAGAACAATTTGACACTGAAGATGACTTCGATTCCAGTCACGAATCCTCAAATACCGACGATAATAGTGATTAATTATGAAGTTACAGTATTTTTGATGGATGAATAATTTTATGGATTAATGTATGGTTGTTGATTTTAATTACTCTTTAGATATTGTTGAAATATTAACGTAATGATTAATAGTATAACTATGTTATGAATGAGTTTTTTGCTTCTGAGCCGAGGAAGAAGAGAAGCACTGGTTTTAGGGATGTAAATGACATTTAGCGTCGAAGTAATCGACGCTAAAAGTCAATTACTTCGACGCTAATTGTTTGGCGGGTTATTGAAAAATTAGGTTTTTTTCCGGGAAATTTAATTTTTATATAGCGTCGAAATACTATAGTCGACGCTATATGTCTTACATTTAGCGTCGCCATTGTATGTCGACGCTATATGTCTTTACTTTAGCGTCGAATGTTATATTTCGACTCTACATAAAAATAAATTATTTAGCGTCGCAATACTCTAGTCGACGCTATATGTCTTACATATAGCGTCGCCAATTGTATTGCGACGCTATATGTCTTTACTTTAGCGTCGAATATAGTATTTCGACGCTAAATAAAAATTAAATTTCCCGGAAAAAAAACCCTAATTTTTCAATAACCCGCCTAACAATTAGCGTCGAAGTAATTGACTTTTAGCGTCGATTACTTCGACGCTAAATGTCCTTTAAATCCCTAAAACCAGTGCTTCTCTTCTTCGTCGGCTCAGAAGCAAAAAAACTGCAACCTCATTCTCCAACAGTGACGAACGAAGGAAATCAACAGGTAAGTCTCCTTTGTTGATTTAAAATTGTTTATGAGGATGAATTTGATGAATTTGAGGATGAGTTTGATGATATTATTGATGAAATTGATGAATTATTTTTTGATGAAATTGATGATGATGATGATGATGATGATAGATGATAGATGATGATATTTTTTGCAAGAACGAGCATTTGCTGCTGTTCGTCTTCAAATCATCATCATCTTTGGTTAATATTTATATAATGTTAAGTTTGAATTTGTGCCCTCTTTGGTTAATTATAACTGTTTGATAAGTTTGAATTCCAGTGAGCTCACGTTCGTATAGCGTTCTCGAACGCGTTCGAACGACCAATTCCAGTGAGCTCACGTTCGTATGGCGTTCTTTAACGCGTTCGAACGGACCAATTCCAGTGAGTTCACGTTCGTATGTCGTTCTTTAACGCGTTCGAACACCCACTTTTTGCCTTAGACGTTCGAACACGTTAAAGAACGACATACGAACGTGAACTCACTGAATTGGTCCGTTCGAACGCGTTAAAGAACGCCATACGAACGTGAGCTCACTGGAATTGGTCCGTTCGAACGCATTCGAGAATGCCATACGAACGTGAGCTCACTGGAATTGGTCCATTCGAACGCGTTAAAGAATGCCATACGAACGTGTGCATGAGAAGTCGTGTGATTGTGTGCTTCGTGGTTGGTTATATGTATCCCATTGAGTGTGTGACTGTGTGTATGTACGTGTATGATGGAACTCGTAGATTATATGGATAATGAATGCATATGTGAAATGAATAAATGAATGAATGAATTTGAAAACGAAAGTGAGCATTCGATGTTATAAGCGCTTTTGTTAAGTTGTATTGACTTGTATGGATATGTATGTATATGTATAAGAATTTTGGAATTTGATGACGCTAATGCGACGGGTTTTTGCAGATGGCACTGGGCAATCGCAAACGGGCTACCGCAACTCCATCTACATCAGCAAGGGCAACTGGCCCCGGTGATTTCTCTGCTAGCACAGGTGAGTCCAGTATAGTGAAGGGTCGAGGACGCACCCGTGGCCTGGGGTTGGCTAAGTACGTTAAGGCTCACGGTCGTATCCGGATAGAGATATCAGATGATGGACACACACTCAAGTCGGACAACATAATTCAGCGTTTAATACAGCCATAGGAGCTACAGCTCGATATGAAGCTCCCCAAAACTACGTATCTTGGAGAAAGATACCGTGGGAGACGAAACTGAACCAGCTATTCCCTTCGCTACTTGTAAGTTTTCGATATTGTTTGTTATTTAACATTTTTATTTTATACTTATTTTTACTGGAATTTTCATGTAGGAATGGTTCGACTTCGATCTGACCCAAGTGAATGTCCAACAATATATTGACTACCACATGGGGAAAAGTTATAAAGATTATAGAACAAAAGTCTTGAAACCAATATTCGACGAACATGGACCTTCAAATGCTCCACAACACAACCTGATTTTATAGAGGAACAAGACTGGACATTCTTATGTGAGCTTTGGTCGAGCAAAAAACACGAGGTAAATTTTGAAATAAACGGAAATTTATAATTGTCTTTGTTTTCGATACTTACAGTGTTCGTGAATACAGGATAAATGTCACGCAAATGCGGAAAATCGAAGTCACTTGCGTTTTAACCACCGTGGAGGTTCGAAGCCATTTATCCAACATCGTGCCGAACATTCTGAGGTAAATATATCCTAACGTAAAATTTAACAGTTAATTGTTTTTACTATCTGGAATAATATTGAATTTATTTTATGTTTATAACAGAGTACCACATGTGAGGTGCAATCATTTTCAGATTTTTTCCGTGTGACGCATTACAATGACAAGAATAAATGGATAAATGAAGAAGCCGAACGCTGCTATGTAAGTTTCAGTTTTTAAAATAAAATAATTAATATTATATATGTTAAATTTTTTTCTCAAATTCTAATATTAACTTATATTTTGAAACAGAACGAAATGATGGAACTCCAACATCAAACTCAGGAACACAGAGACAGGGACCGACCATACCAGATGAGCAGCTGTCAATTGGTTTTCAAGAATCAGACAGCTTACAACGTTGGTCTTGGCACTCGTAAGAAGCCAACGTCATCTGCACGCAATAATGGTAATTCGGACAATGTCTCTCTTCGAGACGAGTTAGTCACCACCAAAGACGAGCTGCAGCAGACTAAGGAGAAGCTACAACAGGTCACGGTGGACCACGAGAAGAAGATGATGGACCACGAGAAGAAGTTGGAGCAGTTGGAACAGCAACTGCTGGCTTTCCGTCAGATGTTCGAGGCCTCAATGAGTCATCGTGCATCGGGCTCAGCGTCCCCCCATCACAGTAGCAATTAATTTTATATTTGGTTTTGTATAAACATTTTGAACAAATAGATTTAATATAATTTCTTTTTTCTAAAACAAATTTCAATATAATATTTCGTCATTAATTACATTTTTTTTTCAACTAAATTAAATATTTTAGACCAAAAAATAAGTAAATTACTAATTTTTTAAAAAATAAATTTTTTACTTTTAGCGTCGAATATTTCGACGCTAATAGTATACAAAATGGCCGCTGTAAGCGTACATATATTTTTTTAATATATGTTAGCGTCGACGAGTTTCGACGCTAAAGGTGACTTTGAGCGTCGAAAATTGCGACGCTAATAGTAAAAAAATGGTCGCTATAAGCTTACATATAATACTTTTTTAATATACTTTAGCGTCGACACCTTTCGACGCTAAAAGTTTGAATTTTTGCGTCGATATATTTCTCGCCAAATAATACAATATAGCGTCGAACATTTTACTTTAGCGTCGAAATAAATTGGACGCAAAATACTGTTTTTTAGCGTCGCATTAATTATTTCGACGCTAAAAGTGGTTTTCGTCGACATTTTATCGTCCATTTTTTTGCGTCTAATTTTTCGACGCTAAATATCATTTGCGTCGAAATCGTCACTTATGGCGTCGAATAATTCGACGCTAAATGGTCTAATTCTTGTAGTGGTAGATGATGCTGCATGAGAGACCAAGGGTCACTGTATTTTATGGATTGTGTGTGACGAGCATTCGACAGTGAATAAAAATACGGGGCTGTTTGGATCTGAATTTTGGCAGAAAAATTCAGGACTAAAATTAGAAGATAAGCAAATTTTTCAAGGTCGATCTCAGGTGCTTAAGCCTTTTCTACTGTGCGAGGGAAAGCGTTTCCTACATCTTCGACTTGCTAGACTTCGCTACCTTTCCTTTATGAGGGATCCTAGAATTAGTCTTCTTTGTATTTTTCTTCTTCTTATTTCCCGATTTCGCAGATTGGGAAGAAGAAGAACCAGACAAAAAAGACTTAGTAATGAGTGTCTGTACACCCTTCTTTATATCCTCCTCCGCAGTCTGCAACATCATATGCTGCTGACGGTAGGAACAGTGAATGCCATGCATGTTGAAGTTCATGATAAACTGAGTATAGGATGGTGCGAGTGAGCCCAGAATTAGAATCCGACCCAAAGTCTCATTAAGATGGAAGTCATACCTAATAAGCTGCTCGATGAGATCCACCATGTGTAGGTCATGTGGACTCATTGGCTTACCATCAGCCAGACGAGCGTGGAACAGTTCCACTGAGATTTTGTATATCAAGGCTTGCTCCTGGTTCAGGACTAACTCCCTAAGCCGAGTAATAATTCTGAAGGAGTCAGACATATCCACATATTGCCTCTTCAGATCAGAAGACATAGAGCAGAGAATGAGTGACCTGACTCTCAGGTCATCATCTCTCCATTTTTGAAAAGTCTCAATCTTCTCAGGGGTTGACTCTGGAGCAATATCCAAAGGTACTAGATTATCCGTCACATATCCCAACTTCTCTGATCTCAAGACAATCTTAAGATCTAATTCTCATTCAGAAAAGTTTTCAGGGCCAACCGATTTGTTTGCGTCAAGGTCGTGTGCAAAAGGATTAGAAGTTGTTGCTGCCATCACAAAACTTAACAAAAGAAAACAAGAATCAGCAGATATAGTAATTGTTGCGATATATGACCTAGAGTTTCATGTAATGTAAACAGAATTATATTTTATGAAATACAAATATGCATTATTCATTTATCAAAGTGTTTGTTTAATATCGCATATTGTAAATTATCTTGTTCACCCTAGATTACTCATGTACCTCCAGACTTAGTGTATGAGTGTCATACACAAGAGGATTTAAGTCTGAAGTTAGTTTCTAAAATAGTCTATAGAGAACAAACAAATATGGTACATTGTTTATAGCTTATCTATAGTTGCGGTCCATTCTATATTTGCATGGTGACATTGATCCGGGATCGTCCATGTGGAGACATGAGAATGAAGGTACCTTATATGATGTGATCATATAGGACTGGACCCAGATAGAAATGAGTTTCTTATAATATCCGTTAAATAAAGAAACTCATTTCGATCTACTAGATGGTCATATATGGATTGATCTTAATCCTGAATGTACTACGAACTCCTACATGACATGCTATGTCCTTTGATTTACAAAGGTGAGGTTGGTGTAGAATCTCGACCAATAGCTACGTACTTTGGGGACATGGTTTGTTCTGTAGATGAGGACGTTTTACATAGATATGGAGTTCACTTCTTCTTGCGAGAAGTAGATGAGTATCTTCCATAAAGGTTGATTCGGTACCTGAATGGTTAGAGCGCTCGAGTCTTTCTATTACAAATAGAATGTTTAACATTCATATTGGTTATGATTAAATCGTTCATTAGAGAATCAATGGTACTTAAGGTAAAAATAATTAGAAGGGTATAATAGTGTTAGGGTTGGTGCTCACAGTGCCAATCCGGATCGTATTTATGTCTGATTCATAAATACGAGCAATTCCATTTTCTATAATATTACTTAATTTAATGGTAGCACCCTTGTCTTTTATACACTTATTTGATCTAATTACGATTAGATATCTGATTATGATTAGATTGAAACTAAATCTGGTTTAGTGATACATGTATATTAGACAAAGACCATAGGATTTATAATATAGTGCGCAGTTACAATGTAGTTTGTAATTGACATTGAGATGCGCACTATAAGATGTACATCCTTAAATAAAGTTTATGGTCAAGATTTACTAACACGGGTCGGTTAGTAAAATCCGCTGAGATCAGTACATGTCGTATATCGTGACTTGGTCCGATGGTTTATCCCAGTGAACCATAAGTCTCGAGAGACTCGTATAGACATGTAGGTGTTTGTTTGATAAGACACTGAACGACTCACGGAATATTTCCTAATAGATGGTACACCAACATCAATAGGAATCTTCTCGAGTTAAGTGAGCATAGCGGTCCTTCGACTTGAGATACCACAGTGGGATATATGAGTTATCCTCCAAACTTTGATGGCAATCACGTCACCGATCTATTCAGATCAGACCTCCGCCTGTTCGTTGGGTATGGACTGATGCTCATGATATCCAGTGCGTATCAAGAGAGGATCCGTCAGTCCTGTGTACAAGGCATAGGCATCCTCACGTGTTTACGATCTAGTAAATCTATGGCCGTGGTATAACGTCGGAAACCAGTTCCGAGTGTTATTTAGAGATCGTAAATTGAAAGTCGGTTGTATTATACCGAACGAATTTGACGTTTTCATCTATATCACATGTATAATACGGATAGCCTATGACGGATGGATTATACGTATGCAATGACCTCAGCTTGCATAATTTAGCGAGAATATCTGTGGTCATTGTAAATCATTAGTGGGTGAATTATGGACACAAAATTAGATTTCGTGACGGATAAACCTAAATTTAGAGAGTCCCACAATCTGAAGTGTACTCGTTGAGCACTTGGCCAATTCGATATGAATAATACGGATTATTCATAATATTTCACCGGATTAAATTAGTTAATTCGGATCGTTGAATCGGTTAAACGATAACACATGCATTATGGGATTTTGTCTGATAATAATTATTGTGTGTTTGTATTTGATACATAATACGATTAGATACACATTAATTATTCGTCAAATGAGATTTTGACACATGCCATAAATATATGTATTTGTTATTTAATGTAAATAAAAATACATATATGGATGTTATTTAATTATTTAGTTATTTAATTATAAAATGATTAAATAATTGAAACTTAAATATCTTATCCATTTGTGAAAATTAGTATGATAAATGGTGATATATGATTGGAACACATGGCATGTATTTATTAAGCTAAATGTGTATCAATTTGATTGGTCACTTAAAAGCTTAATTACTAATTTAATTTGATTAAATTTGTAAAATCCTAAAAATACCCCTTGTAAAAGTCGGTCTTAAGGATTTTTAAAGTAAAAAATGTTTTCATCTTCATCACTTTTAGTACCATTACCGAGAACCTCAAATAAGAAAGATGAAAAATGGGTTTCATGGATGCTTGATGATTCAAGCACAAAAGTAAAGAAAAAGTCAAGAAATAGCTTAAGGAACTTTGGAGTTTTAGAAGTAATCTTCAAAATCCCTAAAGCTTTGAAATTTGTTTCTTGTTTCTTGATTTCGTAGAATGGTTCTAGGGTTTCTTTGCTTGTAAAATTTGGGGCTTTTGGTTGCGGTGGATGAATTGGAAGATAATGAAGCATGTGTGAAATATTTTGGATGCAATTAGTGTCCAATTTGATCAATTATTGATGATTTGCTATTCTAGAGTGTTATGAACACTGTTGTAATACCTAGAATTATTCTTTGGTTGTTCATATGTGGTGACTTGATTTGGTGTTTTAATTAATTAGATTAATCTCGAAAATTTTGATTTAAAGCATGAAAATATGTAATTTTCGGTTCTGGATTAGTTATGATTAAACTAGAAATTTTTTGATGCATTTGATGTCATATGAATGTAATGGATGTGTTTTGGGAGTTGGAACATTTTCCGGAAAGTGTTTCCGAGTCGAAATAAGCGAAAACGGCCAAAAACGGTGTTACCATGTGACTTTTGAGCCAATCGGGTGACGGCTCCCCAAATAGTGAATCAATCACTGTTCGGGCAGCCCATGAACTGCCCTGACATTATTGGGGCTGACCTGGGTAGTCCCCATAAGTGTCGGGTGGTCGGTTTGGTCAATAATGCATTTTATATCATTTTACCGAAAAACGGTTTTCGTAAAAATTTCTTGACGTTCGCTTTATATTTATGTCGCTATTTGATATCTAATAAATAGGTTTAGGTGAAATATGAATAAATTATTCATATTAGATATTGAATAATTTATTCAGTAATTTGAAAAAGTTTTAAATTACGATTTCATCCGAACCGCGTGTAGGCATTGCATTTTTGCATGTGAAACCCGATGATGAGTCTCAGTTGGAGGCACTACCTTTTTAAGTCACGGAGGTCACGGAAAACGGACATCGGAATGGGAAATTCAGTATAAACAAGGTTCACTGTTTTCGTTCGTGCTGCGTCCGTGTATGCGTTCGAACGGCAAACAGATTGCGGGCGTTCGTGCCGCGTTCGAGGAGGCGTTCGAACGGTGTCGGTAATTCTGGTTTTGCTGCTAGCCTCACATCAAGACCAATTCACCCAAGCCCACTTAAAACACATATTTAACACATGGTGAAATCAAAACAAATCTAAAAATCACATACCAAATTAAAATAAACATTAAAATCAATCAAATATTGTAATTCCTTAATTAAGATATTCACCCACCAATTACACAAGATCCATTCCTTTCATAAACTAATCAAAATATCTCCCTTATTTACTTGATTCCCTTCCTTACCTAGAAACCCTAGCCTTTGCCTATAAAAAGAACCATTCACTACCCTCCTCTAGGCTAGCTCATTCACACATATTCACATAAAGAAAAAAAGCCTATCCATTCACACCTAATATACTCAAGAAACAACCTAGAATTTTCCTCTCCTCCTCCTCCCTTTCCACCGAAAACAACATTCCCCCTAAACACTCTCCATAACTGAAAATCACAGCCCCCATACAGCCCCTATAACCTCCAAAAATCACAGCTCTTTAGCCCTTAAAGACACCCAAGAACAGTAGCCTAAATTCAGCAAACATAGTGATCAGAAAACGTCACCGGAATAGCTACGAAATACAGTAAAAACAGCAGCAAAAGATGGAGAACGACGACTCAAAACAGTAAGACAACGAACGAGAGCTGTGAACCAGTGAACCGGAAGAGTTACGGAGCATCCACCCTTCCGACTATCGTGTACCGTACATCCGAGAGGTGATTTAAAATGTTAGACCTGATGGCACTTTTCTCATTAGTTTATATTCGTCTTTTGATTGTTTATTAAATTCTATTCGCATGAGAGTCATTTATGGATGCATGTTGTGGCTTGAATAAAATGGAAAATATATCGCCTCTTGTGGTATATAGGATGGAAACCCGGACATAAATTTCATAGCCGATTCCGAATGGACGGTAGTATGATCTGTACTCGGGATACAACTACACGTACCACTTGAGTAAACGGCACACTCTTTTGTTTTATGTTGCTTCGGTTTATTTATTTTTCGTTATTTAAATTATGCATGTTACTTTTGTATGCATGATTCAATCGAGTGCATGGGCTTAGTAAGTGCGATGAAAGGTCCTCTATTTGGAGGGGTTAAAATCCTTTACCACGATGCTTTGCCGCGCCGGTTGATGTGTGTTCGGTTGAATGCAAGATACGTTCAATCGGGCATACTAAGTTTGATGTGATTGCCTTTATTTTTTTATGTATGATACAATCGAGCGCATGGGCTTAGTAAGTCGGATTAAAGGTCCCCTATTTGGATGGGTTAAAATCCTTTACCATAATGCTTTGCCGCGCCGGTTGATGTGTGTTCGGTTGGATATAAGATATGTTCAATCGGATATACTAAGTTTGATATGATTGTCTTTATTTTTATATGCATGATGTGATCGAGCGCATGGGCTTAGTAAGTGCGATGAAAGGTCCTCTAATTGAAGAGGTTAAAATCCTTTACCATGATGCTTTGCCGCGCCGATTAACGTATATTCGGTTGAATGTAAGATGTGTTCAATCGGCTATATGAAGTCTAAGGTTATTGTCTTTATTTTTATATGCATTGAGATAAGCGCATGGGCTTAGTAAGTGCGATGAAAGGTCCTCTAATTGAATAGGTTAAAATCCTTCGCCACGATGCTTCGCCGTGCCTCGTATTTTGCTATTTGCTTTTTATGTATGTATCGCGTCACATTTTGTGCATCAGGTCTGTTCCCGTTCGAACGCGTTATTGAACGCTATACGAACGCGAACCTTCTGTTTCCCGTTCGAACGCGTTTTATAAACGCTACTCGAACACGCATGCATTTTGTTTCACCAGGTCTGGATCCGTTCGAACGCGTTATCGAACGCTATACGAACGCGAACCTTCTGTTTCCCGTTCGAACGCGTTTTACAAACGCTACTCGAACGCGCATGCATTTTGTATCATCAGGTCTGGTACCGTTCGAACGTGTTATCAAACGTTACACGAATGCGAACCTTCTGTTTACCGTTCGAACGCTTTTACGAACGCTACACGAATGCGCACACACTGAACTAAGTCTGTCTCATCATATTTCATGCACAATTGTCTTTTGGGTGATCTCCCTTACATTATGTAGCCAATCATATTATTTGTATTCCTGCATTTATCCATTCGATGTGTTCTTGGGATGATATTCAAGCATGATTAGGCTGTTAGCATGTTATTTGGTTAATATATTCATGAGATAGTAATCAAGCATGATTAGGTTGTTCTTAGTTTTCCCTATCATATGATTGAGAAATGTTCATGAGATTTCCATGTGATGTTGCATGTTGTGATGATTAATTTCATGCATGTGGATTTAGAAGCATGATACTCTTGGAAATAAGTGTTACTTAGGCCTGATTAAATTATTACACAAATCCTTTCATTACAAGTGACATAAGTAAGGGACCATTCCGAACCCAACGGTTTGAGGTCTTCCCTTGCGAGGGGTGAGTGTGGCCTTAAATCTCATTTTCCCGGTTCACACCGGGTGGCGACTCCATTATTCTCTGGTTTAGTCCCCCGTGGCTACTCCGTACTCCCAACCGGGCCGCGAGCCCGGGACAGCATGCGTCGCCCCAGTTTCTGTGTCCCCACACCGCGCTTCCACTACTCCCATCACCCAAAACCCCAACAAAATTGGTATCAGAGCGGGTCTGATGCTTTATCCTTTACATTACTAATGCTTGATATTTGATATATAATACAATTTTAATGTTAGTATATGCATGTAATCTAGATTTATTTCTTGACTTTTCGGTTCTACGTTAACGGAAAATAAAACAGAAATTTAATAGTTAAATTGTGTTATGTTTTCTAAAGTAGAATTGAAATATTTAGAAAATGATTTAGATTAAAATTCAGCATTGGATGCATAGCATAACTTCCTTAGGAATATCCCCACCTTTAAATATGGCTATAAAGTAACGTGTATTGGATACATGTTTCTTGGTCCGTCTTGTCAGTACCGTTTATGGGTATCTTTCTATAACTGCATCCGAGATCGTGCCAAAGCTGTGAGGGTGTAGGTTATGGGATTTTATCCATACCGGTTGTATATTGATATTGGACAAATTCAAGTGAAAGTGGAAATCCTGAACGTGCCAAAGCTGTCAGGACTATATCGATAGCTTGAGTATGTCATTGACAAGTGTAGCCTTGATACGCCTCCTTGTGAACGTGCCAAAACTGTCACAATGAGAAACGGTCAGGACCAAAACCAGGAGTCACTAGTGAGTGATTGACAAAGAGTTGTCTACCTAATGAATATACGAGGCGAGATCGTGCCAAAGCTGTGAGTCGAAATATATTCATAGGATCATACTCTCACTATGGAATTCGATTTAATTATTGAATTCTTGTTGTCCGTTGGGGATTACGGTATTACGTAAAGTAGTGGGAGACACTGCTGGGTTAAAAATCCATAACATAAGCAGCGTGTAATTTTACAGAAAATTGTGCTTTGTTTTCTTTTTATTCTATATTGTTTATAGATTTATGCTTCTAATCCACTGCATGCTTATTACTTGAATAGGTTTTCTGACTTTACTTATGGTTGCGTAATTCTAGAATAGGTTCTAGAAAGATAGTAGACTTAGATATTGTTAGATTAGTTGAAACCATCGGGAATAGTTGTTCCGATTTCCTTGTAAATCAAGATGGTTTGTGACTTAGTTACTAAGTCACGATTAGGTAATCTAAATAGATATATGGGTTAGGATATAATTGTCTAGAGAGAATTGTTTCTTATGCAGTAAGAATTGACTTGAATAGTTCATGTCTCGAAATTCTTGACTGGCATTAAGAAAATCCCATTAGTCTTTGTTTATCTTTTAATGACGTTTCTTCGCTTTTAGTGACTTTTAGAAGTCACGTGTCTGACACAATTTTCTAATTAATCATTTGCAATTGTTGTGAATAATTGAAAGTAAATTATAAAGCTTAAGAAATGAGATGTGTATAGTTGTGTATAGAGAATATCGATTCTCACAATACGACAACTATAGGTATTGGATACCAGATCTCCCGTCTAGTTATTTAAAATAATGTTTAATAACTTATTTGATATTTGATATCAGAACTTGTGACTATTGGGTAGTTACTTGCTATGTATAAACAATTGTTACATATTTTAAGACGACTAGTAGTGTCATTAATGAAAGATAAGAATTAAGAAAATATTTGGTAAAATAAATAACTTAGAACTGTGTTTTATGAGTTTTTATCACATAAGAATTGGATGCTTGTTCCTTATGGTAAATGATGGTCTGTTACGAGATCACACCATATATCATTGTCCATTTAATGAATATTGTATTCAGGATGTGATTAAATCTCATTTAACTAATGATCGTCATTGGACCACAAGATTTATTAGACTAATACATTGGATGTATGTAGTTTAATGAATTAGTAATTGCCTTAGATAGTTTTATTTACTTCGTAACTTAGTTAATGAATTATCATGACTTAGTTACGTGTTTATTATAGAGAACATGTTGAATGTCTTGAATGGTTCGAGAACTTTCAATATGTTTTCTGTTGAAACACGAATAGAATATTTTGAATGGTTCACAGATATTCTATTTGAAGTGTTGAAAACTATAAAATTCATAGCTAGTCTTTGAATTGTTCAAGGATGTTTGATATGATCAAACACATGAATTTAAGGCAATTAGTTCTAAAGTTATTAAATGAATATGATTCTTACTCAATATTAAACCTCTGCGATTCCATTTTGATGGAATTAGTCAGTGGGAGTTATCGAATCTTATATGATTTCATTCGTTGATACTGAGTGTTACCAAATTGGTTTTCAATACTCTCGGGGTTATGCTCCAGTAACACTAATTCATCTTTTTAATTTAGGTTCCATTAGTTTCTGCAATTACATATATGATATGTATAGTGGAAAAATTCGAATCTTGAAACATTTGAGATTTGAATCTTTCTTTTGTATAATGATTATATAATTGAAAGTACTTGTGCCTCGGAGGTACAAGTGGAAGGTTTATAATTTATTCTATTTAATGGAATATAGTATTCTATTTGATAGAATATATTTTCTACGATCCCGAGTAATAAAATTATTTTATTACTTAGTGTGTAACATCGGATGTTGACGATTGTAGAAAGGACCTGACATGGTGAAGTCAAATGTGAGTATAATCAACTATAAATGGAACTACATAATTAATAAGATGAAAAGACCCTTAGACATTTTCCGTTTAAGTTCAATATGATGTCATAATCATTTACAAAGTATAAGATACTTAATGATTCTGTTGTTTTCTTATCGAAGAAAATTATCCTATAACTTATAGTGGGAGAGATATTTGATATCGATTCCAGAACTTAGTAATGAACCATAGATTTAAGATTGTTCATAGCTTACTACAATCGAGTTTTGAACTTGATTGGACTTTCGTTATGAATAGTTCATAAAACGTGCAAATTATTTGCACAGCAAAAGCAAAGTGAGCTTGATAAAGGTTCGACCTTTATAGTATGACAGTGAGAATAGTTATACTCAGTAGTCTATTGTAGATTCTGAGAATATCTGTCTCTGGTCACACTCATTGAACAATTAATAATCTGTTGTTAATGTTGATATTAAACTATGTATTTTGGCTAAAGAATGCAAAGTGGCGTTCTTGAGTGATTTCTTCGAATGAGAGATCTACCGTGATTTCTTTGTTTGAAGAATTCATTCTCGAATGGCCCTAGAGTTTGTATTCTGCTAAGATCACAGTTTGATACACTAGCTTATGGAGCCTATTGTAGACTCAGATAAGCTTTCCGGAAATCTGTGTTCTCTGATTTTGATATCAGTCAGATTGTCTGGTTTTATCGAAGTATAGAGAGTACGTATTTGTCAGTAGGGTCAGTGGGAGCATACAAATTTCTTTCTAGTATTATGTATCCTAAGTCTTTTTTTCTCCTTGGAAGCAGTGGAAGTAGTCTTTGTAATATTTGATATAAAGTTTTATATATGATATAAAACAAGAGACTTGTTAGATACTCCCATTAGTCGCGTATTAGATATGTTCTAATAAAGGACACAGTAAGACTATCTGTATGACAGTTAGTATAACTATTTGACAATTAACGTGTCTTTTATAAATATAGTATTCATCTTTCGTAAACGATGATTCCTTTATTGAAAGAGATATTGATTAGAGTGTCTAGTCAATCTTATGCATCATATGATGATGACATGATGAATACTGTATTATGTGCGATTATAGATATCAATTTAATCTTAATTGTTACGAATTATTTTGATATGGTGTAGACCATATGATGGTTCTAGAAACAGGTTCTTTGTGATCTTTGAGATATTAAGAATGAGATTCTTATTCATGGAGAATTTAGTCTGCAACCATAAGGTCAGATTAGTTTTGATCGTAATAATAACATTAGATGGTCTATGTTATATAAAGTCAGAAAAGATGCAGTGGGAGTGTCACTGTTGATTCTACTAAACTAGTGGAATCAGTTGCAACTTATGAAGTTGCATAGTGACCCTATAGATTAGAAGTTTTCATATTAGTATAGTGTTTGCGGTTGTTTTTTAGTTTTTGGATTTGATCTCTAAATACATAGACAAATTAGTAGCTATAGCACAATAATGTGGAATTTGGATTCTGCGAAATATAAATGATGCTGGCTAAGGAAAACGATTGAGTTTGTTGGACAGACTCAATTTATTAAAGCGGGCTTACTTGTTGTTGCCTACCTCTTGAGTGATGGTGAGCTCTTGAGGGCCATTGGTATGTGATATACATTGAGATGTGTATATGATACCGTGGATTGGCACTAGAGCAAGTGGGAGAAATTGTTAGGGTTGGTGCTCAGAGTGCCAATCCGGATCGTATTTATGCCTGATTCATAAATACGAGCAATTCTATTTTCCATAATATTACTTAATTTAATGGTATCACCCTTGTCTTTTATACACTTATTAGATCTAATTACGATTAGATATCTGATTATGATTAGATCGAAACTAAATCTGGTTTACTGATACGTGTATATTAGACAAAGACCATAGGATTTACAATATAGTGTGCAGTTACAACATAGTTTGTAATTAACATTGGGAAACGCACTATAAGATGTACATCCTTAAATAAAGTTCCTGGTCAAGATTTACTAACACGGGTCGGTTAGTAAAATCCGCTAAGACCAGTACATGTCGTATATCGTGACTTGGTCCGATGGTTTATCCCAGTGAACCATGAGTCTCAGGAGACTCGTATAGATATGTATGTGTTTATTTGATAAGACACTGAATGACTTACATAATATTTCATAATAGATGGTACACCAACGTCAATAGGAATCTTCTCGAGTTGAGCAAGCATAGTGGTCTTTCGACTTGAGATACCATAGTGGAATATATGAGTTATCCTCCATACTTTGATGGCAGTCACGTCACCGATCTATTCAGATCAGACCTCTGCCTGTTCGTTGGGTGTGGACTGATGCTAATGATATCCAGTGCGTATCAAGAGATGATCCGTCAGTCCTGTGCAATGGGCATAGGCATCCGCACATGTTTACGATCTAGTAAATCCATGGCCGTGGTATAACGTCAGAAACCAGTTTCGAGTGTTATTTAGAGATCGTAAATTGAAAGTCGACTATATTATACCGAACGGATATGACGTTTTCATCTATATCACATGCATAATACGCATAGCCTGTGACAGAGGGATTATATGTATGCAATGACCTCGGCTTGCATAGTTTAGCGAGATTATCTGTGGTCATCGTAATTCATGAGTGGGTGAATTATGGACACGAAATGGGATTTCGTGACAGATAAACCTAAACTTAGAGAGTCCCACAATATGAAGTGTACTAGTTGAGCACTTGGGCAACTCGATATGAATAATACGGATTATTCATAATACTTCTCCAGATTAAATGAGTTAATTCGGATCGTTTAATCGGTTAAACGATAACACATGCATTATGAGATTTTGTTCGATAATAATTATTTTGTATTTGTATTTGATACATAATAGGATTAGATACACATTAATTATTCATCAAATGAGATTTTGACAAATGCCATAAATATATGTATTTGTTATTTAATGTAAATAAAAATACATATATGGATGTTATTTAATTATTTAATTATTAAATGATTAAATAATTGAAAATTAAATATCTTATCCATTTTTTATAATTAGTATGATAAATGGTGATATATGATTGGAACACATGGCATGTATTTATTAAGCTAAATGTGTATCAATTTGATTGGTCACTTAAAAGCTTAATTACTATTTAATTTGATTAAATTTGTAAAATCCTAAAAATACCCCTTGTAAAAATCGATCTTAAGGATTTTTAAAGTAAAAAATGTTTTCATCTTTATCACTTTTAATACCATTTCCGAGAACCTCAAATAAGAAAGATGAAAAATGGGTTTCATGGATGCTTGATGATTCAAGCACAAAAGTGAAGAAAAAAATCAAGAAATAGCTTAAAAACTTTGGAATTTTAGAGGTAATCTTCAAAATCCCTAAAGCTTTGAAATTTATTTCTTGTTTCTTGATTTCTTAGAATGGTTCTAGGGTTTCTTTTCTTGTAAAATTGGGACTTTTGGTTGTGGTGGATGAATTGAAAGCTAATAAAGCATCTGTGAAGTATTTTGGATGCAATTAGTGTAATTAGTGTCCAATTTGATTAATTATTGATGAGTTGATATTATAGAGTGTTATGACCACTATTGTAACACCTAGAATTGTTCTTGGGTTGTTCATATGTGGTGACTTGATTTGATGTTTTGATTAATTAGATTAATCTTGAAAATTTGGATTTAAAGCATGAAAATATATAATTTTCGGTTCTAGATCAGTTATGATTAAACTGGAAATTTTGTGATTCATTTGATGTCATATGAATGTAATTGATGTGTTTTGGGAGTTGGAACAATTGCTGGAAAGTGTTTTCGAGTTGAAATAAGCGAAAACGGTCAAAAACGGCGTTACCGAGTGACTTTTGAGCCAATCGGGTGACGGTTGCCCAAACAGTGAATCCGTCACTGTTCAGGCAGCCCATGAACTACCATGAAATTATTGGGGCTGACCTGGGCAGTCTCCATAAGTGTCGGGTGGTCGGTTCGGTCAAAAATACGTTTTGCGTCATTTTGCGAAAAAACGGTTTTCATAAAAGTTTCGTGACGTTCCCTTTATATTTATGTCGCTATTTGATATCGAATAAATAGGTTTATGTGAATATTGAATAATTTATTCGGTAATTTGAAAAAGTTTTAAATTACGATTTCGCCCGAACCGCGCTTCCGCTGCGCCCATCGCCCAAAACCCCAACAAATAGACATTATGACCCAACTCTAATTACGAGATACGCTTGAAGGGCCAATCCATATGTAATGCCTATATCGATGAACACTGATGTGGTTCGGCTTAATTTATCTATCTACGGAATGAGAGTACAACTTCGGGTTTTTATTGGAATAACCTGAAGTTAATAATTCAGAATAATTAATTAAGAGTTTAATTAATATTCTCGAATTATTGGAGCTAATAACAGTAAGTCCATTTGGTCCCCGTGCCAACCCAATATACTATAGTAGATTAAATATAATTTAATAGTCCAATTATATACTCATATATGTATAATATATATTATTAATATGATTAATAATATTATTTTGTCACACTCGAAACTATATATTAAAGTTTAATATATGGTTTTTATGATAAATGATTATGAGATAATTATTTATTAGAAGTTATTAAATTATATTATATATAATTTCAAAATATGGGTTTTGGAAACCCTTGGATGGTTTTAGTAGTTAAACCTTTTTAAAAGGTGAGAATATATTTATTTTGTAACATCTTTGTCTACATGAAAAGTAAATGATATGTTATAAAAATAATTTTGAAAAAAACCTAGCATGGCGGATTATTACCTAGTGGGGAGGGCAATGGTTTATTTGATTTTGGAAATTAATAACCTTAGGTATAAAAAGATAAAAAAATTTCTTTTTACCTAAGCCTCTCATTCCAACCCTAGTCACCATCTCTCTTGTTCTTAGATTCTCTCAAGTGTTGAGAAGAGAAAAAAAAATAAAACAAAACCAAAACAAAAATACCTAGTGTGACACTCAATCCCTAAAGAGTTTAGAGATTTGTTTGTGAGGATAACCCATCCTATTTTCTGTTTGTAACGAGATATAGCACCTAAGGCTATTTGGTGTCGAACTAGAACTCGCCATCTTCTCCATCGAATACATCACACGACAGAGAGTAATTTTCTGCTCAATGCCGCACACAAAAAGTTTGTAACGGGGCTCAGTTCGAATTCCTTTTGATCCTGAATATTTGGGGAACATATATGGGTATTTTAAGACTCTATTGGGGCTGATTTTAACTGAAAAAATAAGAGCTGAAAATCAATGATAATTGACACAAATAAGGGTTGATTTGGGCAGTGAGCTTGGCGCATTTCGGGTCCAAAATAGTCCAGATTTAAACCACTGTTCGGGGGCTATTTGAGTACTGTTCCAGGGCTGAAATTTTGTTAAAAAAAGAGGCAAAATTTTAGAGGGATAATTGGTCAGATACATCCTTAAGGAGAGAAGGGTATGAAATTTTTTCTAGTTCGATCCAGGGTGCCTAACGTATTTCCGCTGTGCTAGGAAAGTGGTTCCTACAATTGGTATCGAAACGAGGCTGAAAAGTGTTCTTAACCCTTCTCTTTTTCATTTAAAGTTACTGGTTTTATTTATTTATATGAGTTATAAATAATAATAATATGCATGTTTAGATGAGTAGACACAAAATAATATTCATGAGATGAATAGTTATTGATGATTCATGTGATGAACAAATATTTGCATTGGTCGTAAATTTTTTTGGCTATTATTTTATGTTGGTTTTAGTTTTGGGATGTAAGGCCATAAGGCCACTCTTTACAAATATTTTAATTTGATTTTCCTATGTAAAATTTCAATTTTTTGTAATTTGGAGCACCAAAGTCGCAAAATGAGCCAACACCACCATGGAGCAAAGATTTGAAGACCAAAGAATGCATTGGAAATTTTTTTATACTAATTAGATTAGTATAGGAAAAATAAGAGCCCGGTCAATGCAAAATTATTTTTTTATATATTGTATGTATGTTTAATTCGAAATGTTTGAATACATGTCAAATAGCTTAGGGTGCATACTCTTGCATTTTCACTTGCCATAACATGATTTGGTTGCATAAATATTCTAGACATAAAATATGATTTTATGTAATTTAAAATGGTTAAATTGGAATATGGTATGCATGAAAAACGATTAATTAGATTAACTGGTTTTATAGTTTAAAATTGGAAATTCTAATATAATAGGCTTAATGAGTACATCATGAATTCCATTGGCATATATGATGGAAACCCAGACGTAAATTCTATTTGATTCTGAATGGACGGTAATGTGGTCTGCACTCGGGATACAACTCCACATACCATTAGATTTTGTAACGTACTTAGATTAAATAAATGGTATAATTAAAATTTTGACCACTTTAGAGTTTTAAATTTAAACTTGTTAGTGTTCCAATATTTTAAGAGTTAAAATATAATAGGTCACTAAAACTAGCTCAATTAAAATTGGTTTAATTGAGTAATATAATTAGTAAGACTAATGGATATTAATGAGTTAGATTTTAAGAGTTAAAATTGGTAAGGTTACTTATAGTGACTAGTGTAAATAAAAGTTATGATTTAGCTGCCAGAAATTTATTCACACTAGCAAATTAAAATATTAGATATTTTAAAATAGAAACCTTAATTTTAAAATAGTGAGTGGGAGATGGATATACAACAGTACATCTAACAATCCCTGTTTGTAACATCCTGGATTATTTTAGTGAGTTGGGTGATTTATTTTTCCGCTCGTGAGGTCGTGTCTGAGCGCGAAGTTTATTTTACAGTAAAATGGGAATTATCACCAGAGATGAGTTAAAAAGATCTTAATAATTAATTGAGGGGTTAATTTGAAATTTATTAAATTAATAACCATAGATATTTATATCCCACACACACGTGGAACATGCATGCTCACACAATTAAATACACATAAATTTATCAAATATTTATATAAATATATTACATTGACACACGCACACGTGGACATTTTTCACGCACATATTTTAATTCACACAATTGGTTTATATTACACACACACGCTTATAGCAGCAATATACACATTTAATTAATTACTTACACACACACGGGGAGAGAAAGAAATGAGATGAGGGAATCGAGAGAGATTGAGCGAGAGCGAGAGCGAGAGAGATGATAACAGCAGAAGCAGGCCGAGAGAGAAAGTAGAACAAAGAGAGAGAAAGAAGGCCGAGTGAAGGAAGAAAGCAGAAGCAGACAGAGGCTGAACCAGAGACACGAGCGAGAGAGCTGAAGGACGATGAAGAAGGAAACAAAGCTAAGGAGTTTAAATTCAATTTCAGTAGCTTCATAGATGCATCAGAAACCAGTAAGTACTCTATGGGATGAATTTCTTGAGTTGGGTGTTTATGGGTTTAAATTGATTTGATGAAGAAAACTGGAAATTGAACTAAGAATGGTAAATGATGAGTATATAAGAGTAACCCAATATTGATTTTAATCTTGAAATTAAAAGAAATCAATTGGATTAAAGAAATATGAGATTTGGGGGAAATGACATGAACCCTAGAAATTGGGGAAAAAACTGATGGTAGAATGAATTGAGGATAAAAGGTGATATATATAGGTTAGTGAAATTTGGAAATAAATTAAAATGAGATTCTGGAATGTGCATATATTATGTGTACAAGAGAAGTAGTGAAAGTTATGAAGACAATAGGAACAGAAACAGTACCTGTAGAATGAGGATGATAGTAGTAATAGTTGTAGTGGAAAAAGAATAACTAGATATTATAACAGTAGAGAAAGAAGAGAAGACAGCAGTAGTATTAGTAATGGTATTGGATGTGTTTATAATTGAGAAATGTGAAGTATGAATGATCAGTGGATAGTTAAAATAGTTCTGAAATTCGAAATGAATTTAGTAATTGAAAGGGTATGTAAATTGGACAGTTTGGTTAAAGAAATTTCAGGTTCTGTTGCACTTTAATTTTCGGGTCTTTAGAGGAATAATTAGGAGAAGTGTAAAACATAAAACTTGTGGATTTATGTCTCATATATATGCCTGTAAAATGGTTTTGTGAAATATTGAGTATTGGAAAAGTTATAGCATGATGATTGGGGCTGGTTCTGTCAGATTTTTATGCAGGCAGCTAGCTGTAAATCAATTAATTTGGGAATCTTAGGGACTTATTTAGGCTGAGTGATAAACATGAAATTTGCTCATTCATGTTTTAACTAAATGCCTGTAAAATAATTTTTCTATTGGATCTAAATTGCTCCTGAAATGATGAAGATAAGTATAGCAGAGTAATCTAACATTGATTTTAACCTTGAAATTGAGAGGAATTGACCTGATTAAAGAAATGTAGAATTGGGGGTTTTCGGCTGTAACCCTAGATAACTTGGAAATTTGAGAATTTGTTTTGATAATAATATGGATAAATTGTTGAGTATTATATATGTGGTTGGGAGTCTGAAAGTAGAATAAAAACTGAAGTATGTATATACGGCAGATGTGATTTTGGAAGAAGCAGAAGATATAGCAGGTTAATGTGTACAGAAGATACATGAAAGTTAGTTAGTTAGTATGAATGGCTACAACTAAAGGAATTTATCTTAGTTAAAATATGCGTAATGATGTGTATTTATTTAAGGAACAGAGTGTGTCTGTGTTGTGAAGTTTCAATAGTGATTAATTATTTGAAATCGAGATAAGTATATAAGTGTGATAATAAATATTTGGATGATAATATGAATCATGTGTAATATAAATAAGGCGATAATTTACTATTAAGTTGATAGATTTGATATGTTATCAATACGATTTTGTTTAGTATGATAATAAGTATAATGGTTTGTATATGAATATATATCATTGTGTGTGAAAAGACACATTAGTTTGCACATGTTTATAGACGAAAGTTGTAGAAGTGATAATGTATGTTAGTTTGAGCAGGTGTGATGAGAACACATAAGTATTAGAATGCATAAGTCATTAAATTATATATATATGCATGAACATATTCATGTAGATACATGGCAATCTAAAGATAAAGGTAAGTGAAAGCATAAGAAGTACATGTGCATATTTGCATGTTATTGTTTTCATAAATTGAGTTGAAAGTAAGATTGATTTTAAAAAAAAATTCAAAGAATTTTAAAAGGAAAGGGTTTAAATGTGTCCTTTCGAAAGAAATGTATTTCAGGAAATATTTCTTACAGCTTTGAGATTTAAAACATGGTGTATGTTTTTCGGGGCATGAGGGAAAAACTCACCCCAGTATGTAACTTGAGATTCAGTTGGAATTGACGGATATCATATGGATTCGGGTTTTGGGATTTGACCCATCCAACTGTACACTAATTGGAATTGACGGACTTAGACACATGTGCACATGTGGAGGACTGGGGGGACGCTCCTAGATCCTCAGCGCTCAGATGGTACATTCTTGGGCGGAGATGCGCCTACGGGCGGAGATGCGCCTACGGGCGGAGATTTGGTTTTCAGAAAAAAGGATTTCAGATTTCAGTTTTCTGAAAAGAGTTTCAGAAAAGAACTTAGAAAGACGGTTTTAGAAAGAAGTACAAGAAAAAGAAAGATTTTCAGAAAGATTTTTCAGTTTTCAGATTCCCAGTAAACAGTTTTCAGAAACAAGATTTTAGAAATAGTTTCCAGAAACCAGAGATTCAAAGCATGATTTTAGAAAGATAAGTTTTATTAAGAGATTTTCAAACAGAGTTTCAGAAAGAATTTTCAGAAAGCAGTTTTTCAGAAAAGATTTCCAAAAAGTATTTTTCTAAAAGCATGACATGCGAGAGTAGAGTATAAATTACTATTATGCATATAGTTTGGCATAAATATATAATGGCATGATTGCATTAATATGTATATATGGTTAATATCTGTGTGAGGCATATTCATATAGAAGTAACATTGTGTTAAATACTAGTGCATGATAGCATGATTTTAGTTAAATACATATACATTATTGATAACTGTATGACTTGTATGCTCACTTTGAAAGAACGTATTGTAAAGATGTTACAACATGATGATTTAATAACATATGCATGTATACATGGTTGGTGGTAGTGGATTAAATGTTTGACAGAAATAATGTTTTAATATAATCGATTTGATGATATTTCAAGATAGAATGAATAAGGAAGTTATTATAATTGCCTAATATAGATTAGCAAATAGTATACAGGAAGGTAAAGAAAAAAACCAGAGTAGCGCAGCAGAAGTGTGATAGACATCGCAGGTTAATACAGAAACATGACCCAGACTTTGCATGTGCTTGACGCTCAAGGAATGAGCATAGTTACTTACTGAGTCATTACGACTCACATCCCAACAGTGTTTGAGTTTTGCAGGATGATGAACTGATCGGTCGACCACAGACACCAGAGCTTGGGAAGCCGGGTAGCAGCATTGCAGTCAGCCAGTCACCAGGTCTTGGGCGTATAAGAGTCGTTTATAAGTCTTGTTGTAAAAAGTTTAAGTCTGTACAAGTGTAATTGTAAAAGTTTTTGTTTATACGTACTGTCGGGCACGGAGCTCTGGTTGCATTATGTCTTTATTGTCTGCATCGCATATTTGTTGGGCCCTTAGATTGCATTGATGTTGTGATTCCGGCCTGAGGTCGATATTTTATGTTTATGTTGTATATGGATGCTGGCTATAGGCCAGGTTGCATGATGTTACGAATATATCATGCCGAAATTTTTATCAGAGTCAGAGGCTTATGGAGACAAGATTAGCCTGTCTCCTGCCGGTAGTATCCTGGCTTAGGCGGGATGTTACACTATTAGTACAAAAACGTGAGATTCAAAAGGCGCCTCGAGACGCTTTATTTTCATCCCCTTATAGATGGTGTCCATTTTAGGTCAATATCAAGTTTGGATTCCGAGATGATAGGGACTCTACATGTATCTAGTAAACTGACCTATCCTACGGTGCCACTTCACTAGTTAAGTCGAAGGGTTCCACTCACAAAGGAATGATTAAATGTTAATCAAAATTCCTTGATCAAATCAAATGTTGGTTGGTTAATATAGGAATAAAAGTTATTCTAGTATATATTAATCTATCGAGATTGTCTCGATCTATCATGTAAATACTTGAAATACCCTATAGCGACACTTATTTGTGGGATGATAGATTTATGTGGCATAGTAATTCTCCTAGGTTTCTAATTCATTATTCATGGTTCATGCATCATGTTTAATTTTATGCCACAGATAATTTAATATGCGATGAATGAATATTAAATGCATGTTTACTTTATTTTATTTCAGCCATGGTTTCTCCGATAATTTCCATTCTCTTTATCGATAAATTAATATGAGAAAATTGTTGTTGGGGTTGGTGCTCGAAGTGTCAATCCGAATCATATTTATATTCAACTCATGAATACAAAAAATTCATTTTTCCATAATATTACTTATTTATGGTAACACCTATTATTTTTATATACGTATTCAATCTAATTACGATTATATTAAAACTAAATATGATTTAGTGATATGTGTATATTAGACAAAGACCCCAAGATTTATAATGTAGTACGCAGTTACAATGTAGTTTGTAATTGATTTTGGGAAGTGTTACTATAAGTTGTATATTCTCAAATAAAGTTCATGTTCAAGATTTGCTAACACGGGTCGGTCAGTTAAATCCGCTGAGATCAATACACGTCGTATATCAGAATTTGGTCCGATGGTTTATCCCGATGAACCATGAGTATCGGAAGACTCGTATAGACGTGTATGTGTTTATTTGATAAACATTGAATGACTCATCAAAGATTTCATGTTCAAGATTTGCTAACACGGGTTAGTTAAATCCGCTGAGACCAATACACGTCGTATATCAGAATTTGGTCCGATGGTTTATCCCGATGAACCATGAGTATCGGAAGACTCGTTTAGACGTGTAGGTGTTTATTTGATAAACATTGAACGACTCATCAAAGATTTCCTAATAGATGGTACACCAACGTCATTAGGAATCTTCTCGGGTTGAGTAGCAAAGAGATCCTTTGACTTGAGATACCACTGCGGATGTATGAGGTATCCTCAACACTTTGATGGCAATCACATCACAGATCTATTTAGATCAGACCTCCACTTGTTTCTTTGGGTGTGGACTGATCCTCAGGATATCCTGTGTGTATAAGGATTGGATTCTTCAGTTATGTGTACAGAGCATATGTATTCAATATGGAATTAGCAATCTATTAAATCTATGGGCCTGTGGTACACTGTAGAAGTAAGTTCTAAGTGTTATTTAAGAGATTTCTAATAGATACTTCGACGGGATTATACCTATAGAGATTTGACGTTTATATCTATATCTCTGGGATAATCCGGATACCTGTGACGGAAGGATTATAAGTATGTGATGACCTCACCTGTATGGTTCATCGAGTTTATCTATGGTCGTCATAATTTACGGGTGGGTAGATTATGGACACGAAATTAGATTTCGTGATGGATATGCTTTAATCTATAGAGTCTCACTAATGAAACATACTCATAGAGCACTAGTGCAACATTTATAAATAATATTGATTATTTATAAATCATTTAATAGTTAAACGAAAAGATACATGCTTAAGGGATTTTCCGGCCATTTCTTAGTTAATGTGTATTTGATTTACTACATGATTTTATTAATTACACATTAATTAATTGTCAAATAAAGTATTTTACACATGTATCAAATATATGTATTATGAAATATTTAAAGTAAATATGATACATATATTTGGATATTTGTATTAAATAATTATCTAATTATTTAATTGTTAAATAATTAGAATAATTAAATACATTTATCTCTATTATGATTATGGTTGGATTTGGCTAAATTTGATTGGTGCACTTGTTTGAATATATTTAATGTTGAAGTGTTCAAATTGAACAAGTAAACTTAACCTTTTATTAATATAAACATTGAAGTAAAATGACATATTTGCCTCCTTAGGGTTTCGGCCAAGGTAAGGTGGGTATATAAAGTTTTGTTTCATTTTTTCCTTTGATAGGTTTAAGCCTCCAAGAAACACAAGAGAGGAAGTTGAGAGAACAAACACAAGTCTTAAGCTTGAAATTTGAAGAAAAGCTTAAAAATCAAGGTACTTTCATCCTTTCTTTTTATATAAAATTATTTCTATTGCTTTAGGCTATTACATACGATGTAAGTATGTATTTTTCTACTCTCTTATTTTTTGTTGAGATAACTTGGAAGCTTGATGAAAGGATAAATGCATGTATGTAAACAAAGTTTGCTTATTAATGGTTAATAAGCACAATTTTGGTCGTTAGATGACTTGGTTGCAATTCTAGAGTTGTTAGGCCACTCAGTGATGACCTAGAATTGTTCTTGAGTTGTTTCAAAGTGGTGAGACTTGTTTGGTGTTGTAGATATTTGATTAAAGTGTTGAATTGTGTTAATTTTGGTTAATTTGATTAATTGAAAAATTAGGGTTTCTAAACTAAATCAAAATTGAGGCTTTTCATATATATATATATATATATATATATATATTTTGATACATATGAGATGTATAAATTATTTTGGTAGTGATTGGAAATCACCTAAACTTATATTTCACAATTTAGGACCAAAATGATCAAAATGACAATTATTGGGGGCTCACGTCAATTATCTAAAATTCTGGAAAAAAATTTCTGGATTATATTTGTATGTATATAAGATGTACATATTATTTTGGTAGTGATTGAAAATCACCTAAACTTATATTTGACAATTTATGACCAAAATGATCAAAGTACAAAAGGTT
Organism: Zanthoxylum bungeanum; assembly: GCA_019454045.1. Lineage (NCBI taxonomy): Eukaryota > Viridiplantae > Streptophyta > Magnoliopsida > Sapindales > Rutaceae > Zanthoxylum > Zanthoxylum bungeanum. The sequence goes on from SKCR01028384.1 coordinate 90,610, forward strand.
TGAGCTTTTCAGCAATTAAGGAAAAATTTGGAAAATTTTTCAGAGTTTTTGTTTTAATGTATATGTGATGTACAAATTATTTTGGTGGTGATTGGAAATAACCTAAGCTTGTATTTAACAACTTAGGATTAAAATGATTAAAATATAAAGTTTTGGGTTTCACGGTAATATACTGAAATTCTGATTTTTTGGGTTTAAAATTATGTTTTTGAGTATTGACTCCTGAGAAAAATTAAAGAAATTGGAAAATTTGATTTTCCCGCATTCCGCTACGTTACCCAAATATATCGCCGAAAACCCCGACAAAAATGGTATTAGAGCAGTTCTGATCCTCAACCCATGATATGATTAGGCCCCCTTAAATTTTACATTTAATCTAATCTCTACTTTATCCATGTGTGTGTTATTTAATTTGATTAAATAAGGTGTTTGACACTTTGAGGAAAATCTCCGTTAAATAAGGCATTAAAGTAACTAGTACTAGAAATACTTGTTTCTTGGTCCGCATTATAAGTACGGATACGAATGTTTTCTTGATGTTGTAGCTATATCTTGCCAAAGTTGTGCAGTTTTGGCTGATTGTAGTTTATTTGCACCGGTAGAACTTATATGATAAGAGACAAATTCAAGTGAAAGTGGAAATCCTGAATGTGCCAAAGCTGTCAGGACTATATCAGTAACTTGAGTTTGTCACTGACAAGTGAAGCCTTGATACGCCTTCTGTGAAAGTGCCAAAGCTGTCACAACGATAAATGGTCAGGACCAAAATCAGAAGTGACATTGAGTGTGATTGACAATAAGATTTCTACCTGTGAATATACGTAGGCGAGAACGTGCCAAAACTGTTAGTCAAAATATATTCATGGGGTCCACTTCTCACTATGGAATTCAATTTAATTATTGCATTCCTTTTTTTTTGGGATTACGGTATTACGTAAAGTAGTGTGATGCACTGCTAGGTTAAAAATTCATAACCAAGGCAGTGTGTAATATTATGAAAATTATCGCTTATGTTTTCTTTATTCTATTATGTATATAGAATTAAACTTCTAATCCACTGCATGCATATTATTTATATTTATTTTCTGACTTGACTTATGGTTTCTGTTTTCTAGAATAGGTTCTAGATATCAAAAGATATGGATATAATTAGATTAGTCTAAATCATCGGGAATTATTGTTCCAATTTTCTTAGAAAATCAAGATGGTTAGTGAATTAGTTACTAAGTTACGGAAGGTAATCTAAAAAGATATCTGTTTTAGGATATAATGGTCTAGAGAGAATAGTTTCTTGTGCAGTAAAAATTGACATGAATTGGTTAATGTCTCGAGATTCTTTACTGGCATTAAGAAAACCTCATTAGGTGTTTGTTTATCCGATAATGACGTTTCATGGTTGTAGTGACCTTTAAAGGTAATGTGTCTGACACAGTTTGCTAATTAATTATTTACAATTATTGTGAATAGTTAAAGGTAAATCATAAAGCAAAAGAAATGAAATATGTATAGTTGTGTGTAGAGAATATCGATTCTCACAATATGACAACTATAGGTATTGGATACAAGATCTCCCGTCAAGTTATTTGAAATATTGTTTAATGATTGTTTTGATATATGATATCAGAACTTACAACTATTGGATGGTTATATGTTCTTTATAAACAATTGTTACATATTTTAATACGACTAGTAGTGTAATTGATGGAAGGATAAACATTAAGAAAAATATTCGGCTAAGTAAATAACTTAGAACAATGCTTTATGAGTTTTTATCACTTAAGCATTAGATACTTATTCTGTATGGTAATGGATGGTCTGATACGAGATCACACCACATATCCTTATTCATTTAATGATTATTGTATTCGGAATGTGATTAAATCTCATTTAACCAATGATTGTCATTGAAGCATAAGATTTATTAAACTGATACATTAGATGTATGAAGTTTAATGAATTGTAAATTGCTTAAAGTAGTTTTCTTTACTTTGTGACTTAGTCAATGAAATGTCATGACTTAATTACATGTTTCTGATGAAACGCGGATAGAATATTTTGACTATTTCAAAGACATTCTATCTGAAGTTTTGAAAACTGTATTCTTAAAATTCATTGTAAGTCTTTGAAATGTTCAAAGGTCTTTGATACGATCAAACATATGAATTTATGGCAATTAGTTCTAAGATTATTCAATGAATATGACTCTTACTCAATACTCTTGTGGATATGCACCATGATCGGTGAAATCACTCACGTAACGCAAGCGCACATATCGCTCAAGTAGTATAAAATGTATCTATCCCACGAGGACTTAATACCTTAACTATTAATTTATGACGTTAAATGTTTACGAGTATCTAATAGATTGATTGATGTTTTAATGGTGATTTTTGTCTGAAAACAAGTAAATAAAACAGTGCGAAAGTAAATTTAAGGAAATTTAATATTAAGAAACTATCTAGGGTTGTGATTCCTTCCAATATCTTTAAAAGATGAAGTGGTTATCTCACATTTGTGCAATATATCGGTTTATTAACCTGGAACCGAATTTATGCAAAAGCCTCTTCCGATGGTCAGATACAAATACCCAGTATAACCCAATTAATCATACTCCTATGTTAACCAAGTTATCTGAATTCATTAAGATTAAGTTCCAATTATGGCTGCCCCCGCCCGACAGGTATATTCCTATCCTGTAAGGAAATCTATTAAGGGTTATCTATCCTTAAGTGAGATCGTGTGCTATTGAGTATAAGGCTGAAACCTAAAATCCATTTTCCAAGTTCATTTTAAGTTTACCAAATCAATCTTATTAATGGCCAATTAACAAGAAGCATTAAGTTTAAGGCTCAATAAATAAACCTTTATATTACCCAAAATGTAAAATAACCCCTTATAAATCAGTGATATTAGAATTTATCACAACCTCAGATATGGTATTTAGTTACAACACATATCTAGGACTAGTAAAAACATAAATAAAGTAAATGACATAAAGTAAAGTTGGAAATTAAAAAGATAAAATAAACAATAAAGAAAATGCTGGGGGTTAGATGATCCACTTTTATTACTTCTATTTTAGATATCTCCCTTATTATAATATATTAACTTTGCATGACATTACCAACCGACCATATAGGCGGTATCCTGATTAAGTCAGATTTATGATTAATTCCAACCGACCATAAAAGCGGTATCCAATTTAGTCAGGTTAAAATCAATTTAATTAAGTCCAACCGACCATAAAGGCGGTATCCATTAAGTCAGGTTTTAAATAGTTTATATATTATAATTAAGGGAGATTAATATAAATATTAGTAATAAAAGCTTAACCTTTCACCCCAGCAGAGGGGAGTTACCTCCTCATACTGAAAAGTAAAAATAAGGGCTGAAAAGTAAAGAAATGACTATTGTGTAAAATAAAAAAATTAAATACAGAAAGTTATAAATAAACAAACAAGATACAATCTTCTTAGTATTCTTAAGGAAATCCCCAGAAGAAGGTATGAGTCCCGCGCGTCGCAACGCAAAACCCTTCGGCATCGTGATGCGCCGTTGATTCAACATAATCTTGACACGTGTCTGTCGACAAAATTATTGGCTCGGCGTCGCGAGGCGGACGTAAGTAATGATGTGTAATGTCGGCAGCATGGGATTATGACAAATGTTTGGCGTATGTTAGTAAGATTGTTGTGTTAGTAAGATTACTGTGGTGTTGACACGTGGAATACGCATTTTAGGCGTCGCGACGCAGAGTTCCAATTTTTCCCATTTTCATCCGATTTTCACCGTTTAATCCCTGATTTGATTCTAGAGAGTCCTGTTATTTTATTTATCTACAAAATAACATAAAACACATCAAAATATTCACAAAACTCGAGAAACTATACAACATTTTAAGTAAAATGGATGGTAAATATTGATATATTTACCGTTTATCACACCCCCAAACCTAATATTTTGCTAGCTCTCGAGCAAAACAACAAAATAAAATACAATTAACAACTTTAAAATACAATTAAACTAAGACATTTTCGTAGGGATCACGATTGCATTTAGCGTATGCAATACGTCTTTAAACCCCTAGGTGTCTATAATGGACGAGTTGTAGTCTCGTGAGGGCTTAGAGCAACGATACCCACAAACGTCAATCTAATGCACACAAAAGCAAAAAGACAAGAGAAAATAGAATAAACAAGTTAGTGACTAAAAAGTGAAACTTCTTATCCAAGTTAATAGTTGTTTTCTTTCTTTCTAAATCACCAAATAAGTAAATTCTCCGATTATTTTTATCATTCTCCATATACACAACCAACAAAGTATTAATCAAATCATTGTGCCCACAATGTTCATAAGTGTAGTTGAAAAGAGAGTAATACTTTTGTCCAAAAGTTATATCAGAATTCATACCTTTTTAGCAATGAAATTTTTTTCTGATTATTTATTTATTTACAATATCTTGAATCCATGTAGCGAACTTTAGGCTAGTGACTCCCAAGCCAGTTGGATTTATGATACTAGGTGTTAAGAAACCCTTATAGACTTAATTACTCGGATTTCATATATCTTTTTTTTATATAACATCTTCAATCTATGTAGCGAGCTTTGGGCCAGTGACTCCCAAACCAGTTGGTTTTAGGACACTAGGTGTTAAAACACCCTTACAGACTTAATTACTTGGATCTCAGATGTTTTTTTTAATTGTTCCATCATTTTTTAGATGCTTCCTCCAATTAAGCTAGAGCACTGAATATTACAAACTTTTCAATTACAACTCATGGCCGTATGTTACCATGCATGTTGATAATACATGTCAACTGAGCATATGGAGATCCAATTTAATAAGTTTTATGGAGAATTAACAAATTAAATAATTCAAAAGGAAATAAACAAAAATTAACTTGTTCCGAAATAGGTTGAGATACGTCTCAGGAGTGGAAATTCCTTACACATATATCTCACACTAATTTCACCTGATTAGTCAAGTTAAAAATACAAAAAACAAATTATTTTTTTATTTTATAAATTTTTTAATTTTTTTGAATTTTTTTTTTTTAAAATTTTTGACCAAAAATCAAATAAAAACAACAAAAACAAAGATACTAGTCAACTATTCCCCTCCCCCGAACCTAATTGAGACATTGTCCCCAATGTCTAAAAAGTAGAAGAAGAGTTTAGAAAATAGTACCTGGTTAGCTGAAATTCTACATCTAAAATGAAAATTAAAGGTTAAGATCTAGATTTATCCGACGCTTTTTACCACGATCACTATCAGACTAGTTTATCTTGGAAAGGATAGGGTCAATTTGTGGTTCAAAGGCTAATATTTGGTCAATTAAATCATGAGCAGTTCTGGTAGTGAATAGTATTTCTTTTATAGGTTTTGACATGAACCCATTTCTCCGGGAATCCTCAAGAAACACACAAAGAAAATCATAAAATCCATCAGCGTTAAACAATCCAATTGGTTTCTGGTGTATGTTCAAGTTCGCCCAAGATAGCGCTGTAAAAATTTCCCACATCGTGCCCATGCCACATGGCAAAGTAATAAAAGCATCAGCACGGTTAATCATTTCAACAAGTCATTCAGACATATCTGGCACGATAAATTCCTCTCCGTTTGATGGTCCTATAAGATTTTCCTCTGCCAAAAGTTTTGAGATGATTCCCAAAACTTTACTTCGTACTTCCTGTACGGCCTTTGAAATGCACCTCATTAGTCCAAGATTGCCACCGCCATTTACTAAGTGCATATTCCTCTCAGATATGACTCGACCCAATTCATGTGCTGCCTCAACGAACTCTAGCTTAGAACCAACACTAGTACCGCAAAACAAACATATGTTTACAACTCATCTTCTTGAAGTTACTTCCATTTTTTTTCAACTTTGGATGTCTTCAAGAGTGCAATGGCGAGCTCAATTTATAGAACCTGAAAAAGGGTGAGTAATAATAGCACTAGTACTTGCCAAATGACAATTATTAGCTAAAAAGGAAAATAAATCGTGAAAGTCAAAAGGTCTGGATCATGTCAGAGAAAATTAAAGAAAATTACAAAATAAATCACAATTATTAGTTAAAGACAAAGATATAATAATATTTACAGGAAATAACGGCTTGAATGACATTTATGTGTCAGGGACAAGCTTCCCATCCAATTTTCTTATAAATTGGCAAACAATGTGTCTTTTAAAGTCAGATTCCTGAGACTTAATTGTTATCTTTCTTTTCGAAATTGTGCATATAACATGTGAATTACGTGATACACATATCCACTGGAATGCATCTCAAGGGTCAATGATATGTCATCCAAATACTCCTTACTCAAGCCATTCTTAATGAATTAATTTTATATATCAGACCTCATTCCTAAAGAACTACAACGAGTATTACTTATCATGCGTTCATATTTATAACAAACACCCATTCTTTTAGCTCATCTCTTTTTAGCATAGGTACTTCTTCCTAAACCAGACAGATATGAAATAAAAGAGTCAGAAGACTCACCTGCCAACCGGACCCCTGCTTCAATAATCCAACGAATGTCATTAAGAATACCTTTGATCATCAGTAATATCATTCGTTCTTAGCGAGCTTAGTAGAATTTCATTAGAGAGTTTTGAGGGAGAGAAGAAAATTGCTTGTGAAGATTTGCGAGAACGTCTTCCATCCTGAAATGTGACTTTACCTACAAAAATTAAACACACAAAAATAAAACACACCAAATCTTAATATATACACACATTGCATGGGTTGCCTCCCTGTTAGCGCTAAGTTTAACATCGTCAGCTAGACATGACTGCCCGAACATTAGGCTGGATCTGAAAATGTAACACTTTCTTTTTGTCGCTCAAATGATTCTCCCCAGTAGTGCTTGACACGCTGGCTGTTAACTTTGAATGTGTTGTTGGACTTGGGTTTGTATATCTCAACAACTCCGTAGGGTAACACCTGAGTAATCACAAATGGACCTGACCATCTTGATTTCAGCTTTCCAGGGAAATGTTTCAACCGTGAATTGTATAACAACACTTGTTGCCCTGGTTCCAATTGTCTGCGTACTATTTTTTTTATCATGCCATTTCTTGGTCTTTTCTTTGTACAGTCTGGCATTCTCATAATCCGGTAGGAGAAATTCTGCCATTTCGTTGAGTTGGTGGAGCCTTTTTTCTCATGCTACTTCTAGATCAAGATTTAACTTCTTCAGTGCCCAATACGCTTTGTGTTCAAGCTCCACTGGTAGATGGGAAGCTTTCCCAAACACCATTCGATATAGAGACATACCAATGAGTGTTTTGTAAGCTGTCCGGTAGGCCCATAATGCATCATCCGATTTTGCAGACTAGTATTTTCTTGTTGATCCAATAGTTCTCTCCAAGATTTTTTGATCTCCCCGTTTGAAACTTCAACCTGTCCATTTGAATGTGGATGGTAGGCAGTGAAAACTTTATAAGTAACTTCGTATTTGGATAGGAGTGCATCGAAATATCTATTGCAGAAGTGTGTGCCACCATTACTGCTAATTGCCCGAGGTGTTCTGAAGTGAGTGGAAATATTCTTTTTAAGCAATTTTATCACCACTTTGAATCATTTGATGGCAGTGCTATTGCTTCAACCCATTTGGAGACGTAGTCTACTGCAACTAGTATGTACAAGTTTCCAAATGATGGAACAAAAGGTCCTATAAAATCAATCCCCGATACATCAAATATCTCTACTTCTAATATGCTTTGAAGCGGTCATTCATTTCTCCTCGAAATATTTACCGTTCTCTAGCACCTGTCACATTAAAGAGCAAATAAGTAAGCATATTTAAACAGAGTGGGCCAGAAAAAACCTGATTGTAGGACTTTGGTTGTAGTTTTATTTCTGCTGAAGTGTCCACCGTATGATGATGAATGACAATGCTGTAAGACACTATTGACCTCCTCATGTGGAACACAACGTCTCGGTAATTGATCAGCACAATGTTTGAACATGTAAGGCTCATCCCAGACATAGTGTTTGACTTCTTTGAAGAACTTCTTTCATTGCTGATGAGTCCATTCCAAAGGCCATTTTCCCGATAGTATGTAGTTTACATAGTCAGCATACCAAGGGACATCCTGCTATTTCATGGCAAACAACTGTTCATCTGGAAAAGTTTATTTGATTATCAGTTCATTGCCAGCTGTTTCTCCATTCTGGAGCCTCGATAAGTGATCTGCCACTTGGTTTTCCGTCCCTTTCTTGTCTCGGATCTCCATGTCAAATTCTTATAGTAGAAGCACCCAACGGATCAATCTAGGTTTGGCATCTTTCTTTGCGATCAGGTATTTGATTGCTGAATGATCTGTGCAGACCACCACTTTGGGACCCAACAGATTAGTGCGGAATTTATCAAAAGCAAATACAACTGCGAGAAAACTCATTTTCAGTGGTTGTGTAGTTCAATTGAGCTTCATTCAGAGTTCTGCTGGAGTAGTAAATGGTATGGAACATTTTTGCTTTGCGTTGTCCCAAAATTGCACCTACAGTAAATCACTAGCATCGCACACCACCTCAAATGGAAGGGTCTAGTCTGGTGCTACTATGATGGGGGCAAAGACCAGCTTTTGTTTGAAGATCTCAAAAACTTCATGGTATTCTTTGGTAAAGTTGAAAGGCACGTCTTTCTCAAACAGATTGCATAGAGGTTTAGAAATCTTCGAGAAGTCTTTGATAAATCTCCTGTAAAAGCATACATGTCCGAGAAAAACTGTGAATCCCTTTGACAGATGATGGTGGAGGTAGTTTTTCTATTGTTTCGATCTTTGCTTTGTTTACCTCGATTCCCTTTTGTGAGATCTGATGTCCCAGGACAATACCTTCATTCCTATGAAGTGGAATTTCTCCCAGTTGAGTACCAGGTTGGTATCTTCGTATCTTTGCAACAATTTTTCCAAATTTTGCAAGCAGTGGTCGAAAGAGTCTCCAAACATAGAAAAATCATCCATGAAAACCTCTATACTTTGTTCTAGCATGTCTGAGAAGATTTCCATCATGCAACGTTGAAATGTGGTAGGAGCATTACATACTCCAAATGGCATCTTACGGAAATTAAACGTACCATACGGATATGTAAAAATTGTTTTCTCCTGATCTTTTGTGGCGATGGAAATCTAATTTTACCCCGAATATCCATTCAGAAAAAATAGAATTCATGTCTCGCCAGTCTGTCTAGCATTTGGTCAATGAATGGTAGCAGGAAATGATCATTCCTTCTTGCTTTGTTCAACTTCCTGTAGTCCATGCATACTCTCCATTCGGTCACCGTTCTTGTTAGAATTAGCTCGTTCTTTTCATTTGTGACTACATTAATTCCTCCTTTCTTTGGCACATATTGCATAAGACTCACCTACGTACTGTCAAATATTGGGTAAATGATGCCGGCATCCAACCATTTGATAATTTCTTTCTTCACGACCTCCTAATGATTGGATTTAGTCTCTGTTGATGCTCCACTGTAGCTTTGTACTCGTCGTTCATCAGAATTTTGTGCATGCAAAATGATGGACTAATGCCTCAAATGTTTGCTATTGTTCAGCCAATGACTTTCTTGTGTTCTCGTAACACTCTCATCAACTTATCTTCCTTCTCTAATGTTAGCGATGAAGAAATAATCACAGGTAAATCAGAAGAGTTTTCTAAGAATGCATACCAGAGATGGTTTGGAAGTAGCTTTAGTTCTAGTTGCGGTGGTTCTTCAATCGATGGCTTGATTTGCTCCTTTTTTGGTAGTTCCAAACTTTCCACTTGTGGTGTCGATTTGAAATGAAAGGGTCTGTCAAGATAGTTGATACATTCCAGAATTTCATCATCTAACTCGCTGGCAGTCATGTTGGTGATGCACGCTTCAAGTTTATCTGTGGGAAGTTGCATTGCATCAGTATCCTGGATGATACTATCCAAAACATCAATTCTGAAACATTTCTCCTTCTTTTCATCATTCAAGAATTTCATGGCTTTGAAAATATTGAATGTAACTTCTTGGTCCTGCAATTTCATGGTTAGTTCTCCTTTTTGTACATTAATAATAGTTCGACCTGTAGCCAAGAATGGTCTCCCGAGGATGGTAGGTATATCCTTGTCTTCTTCCATGTCAAGGATAATGAAATCTGCAGGGAAAATGAATTTGTCGACTTTAACCAATACATCTTCCACTACTTCTCTTGGAAATGTGAGCAATCTGTCAGCAAGCTGCGGAGTAATGGAGGTGGGCATTGTTTCTTTAATCTGCAGTTACCTGTAAATAGACAAAGGCATCAAGTTAATGATGGCACCTAAATTACATTAAGCTTTACCGAAGTAATGTTTTCCTATGGTGCAAGGGATGGTGAAACTGCCAGGATCTTTCAACTTTGGGGGAAGCTTCCTCTAAATGATGGTGTTGCATTCTTCTGCCAATGCTACTATCTCGTAATCTCCAAATCTTCTTTTTCATGAAAGAATGTCTTTCATGAATTTGACATAGTTGGGCATTTGTTCCAACGCTTCTGCAAATGGAATGTTGATATGCAGCTTTTTTAAGATCTCCAGGAATCGAGCAAACTGCTTGTATAGTTTACTTTTCTGGAGACGTTGTGGAAAAGGTGGAGGTGGGGTGAATCTTTATTGATCATTTTCTTTTGCCTCTTTTTCCTCCATCTGTGGATCTGCTTCGCTGTTTTCTTTTGGAACTTCCTCAGTGGATGCCTTGACTCCAACATTTTTATTGATATCAGTACCGCTTTTTAAAGTAATTGCTTGACATTGCTCATTCCCTCGGTTCCTTAGATTTGGTTCTGTGTTGCTAGGAAGGGTACCTTGCGGTCTGTAACTCTGAACATTAGCCAGTTGTCCTATTTGATTTTTCAGTGCCTTTATAGATGCTGATTGGCTTTGATTGAATGCTTCTTGGGCTTGAAACATAGCATTGTACTTGGCTTCTTTCTTTTTAAACATCTCTCTGCAAGCATTTCTTTTATTTCTAGTTCTTTTTCATACTTCTAGCCTTTGTTATGCTGTTGGAATTCAGGTGGTGGATTATTCTTTTGCACTGAATTTTTGCTCCATGCGAAATTGGGATGATTCTTCCTCCCTGGATTGTAGGTGTTGGAATATGGATTGTTCCACTGTCTGTTGAAATTGTTGACATAATTCATGTTTCATCATTTTGGTTTGCCTCTGGTGCTCCTCCATATGGTGAACTTATGGCACCAGTGATGTTTATAACTTGCGTACTAAGTGTTTTCAAGCATTTGCACATCTGCTCCAGCTTGGCATTCATTGCTGTATTGGCTCCGACTTCGTGGATTTCTGCTATACGTTGAATCATGCTCCTCTCTGTTGGCCATAAAGAATTATTGTTGGCCATTTCTTCAATTAAGACCCAGACTTGATATTCTCATTTTGCCATTAAAGCTCCTCCAGCAGCAGCATCAATTGTGGTTCTCATCAGTCCAGAAAGTCTATTATAGAATGTTTGGACCTTTAGCCACTTTGCAATCTCATGGTGAGGATATTTCCGAAGCAACTCCTTGTATCTTTTCCAAGCTTCGCAGATGGATTCTGAGTCATGTTGTACAAATGATGTAATATCATTCCTCACCTTTACAGTTCTGGCTGGGGGAAAATACATCGTAAGGAATTTGGTGGCTAGAGTGTTCCAAGTTGTGATGGAACCTACTGGTAGTGAATGTAGCCAAGTCTTAGCTCTGTCTTTCAAGGAATATGGAAAAACACGCAGTCTCATTGCTTCTTCTGCCGCTCGGTTGTAATTGAATGTTCTGTAAACTTCTAGGAAGTTGCTGATGTGGGCATTAAGATCTTCAGTTTAATTCCCTTAAAATGAACTAACTGCTGAATCATCTAAATGCATGTTTTGATGTCTTACGCATTTACTGGTAAGTGAGTAAGTACAATGCATGAAATGAAGGCGTCAACCACCAGAATAGTTCTGTCTCGAATAGGAATTGGTGGTACAACCTCCAAAGGTCTAGGTTCCATATTGATGATTGTTTTTCATTTCTCAATTGTCTGATGGTTCTTTAAATTTCTGGGTCAAGCGGACGGATTTCAAAGCTTATGGTTCTTCTCATGTAGTGTCTGAGAACTTGAAACACAAGAAAACAGAAATAAGTAAAAAGAAAGTAGACACTAGTAAAGGTATCTAACCCTAAAAATAATAGTGAAAGATAAATAAGTCCCCGGCAACGGCGCCGAAAACTTGATCGGTGAAATCACTCACGTAACGCAAGTGCACGTATCGCTCAAGTAGTATAAAATGTATCGATCCCACGAGGACTTAATACCTTAGCTATTAATTTATGACGATAAATATTTACAAGTATCTAATAGATTGATTGTTGTTTGTATGGTGATTTTTGTCTGAAAACAAGTAAATAAAACAGTGCCAAGTAAATTAAGAAAATTTAATATTAATAAACTATCTAGGGTTGTGATTCCTTCCAATATCTTTAAAAGATGAAGTGGTTATCTCACCTTTGTGCAATATATCGGTTTATTAACCCCGAACACGAATTTATGCAAAAGCCTCTTCCGATGGTCAGATGCAAATACCCAGTATAACCCAATTAATCATATTCATATATTAACCAAGTTATCCGAATTCATTAAGATTATGTTCCAATTATGACTACTACCGCCCGACAGGTATATTCCTATCCTGTAAGGAAATCTATTAAGGGTTATATATCCTTAAGTGAGATCGTGAGCTATTGAGTCTATGGATGAAACCTAAAATCCATTTTCCAAGTTCATTTTAAGTTTACCAAATCAATCTTATTAATGGCCAGTTAACAAGAAGTATTAAGCTTAAGACTCAATAAATAAACCTTTATATTACCCAAAATGTAAAATAACCCCTTATAAACCGGTGATATTGGAATTCATCACAACCTCATATATGGTTTTTAGTTACAACACATATCTAGGACTAGTAAGAACATAAATAATGTAAATAACATAAAGTAAAGCCGGAAATTAAAAAGATAAAATAAACAATAAAGAAAATATTGGGGGTTAGAGGATCCACTTTTATTACTTCTATTTTAGATATCTCCCTTATTATAATATATTAACTTTGCATGACATTACAAACCGACCATATAGGCGGTATCCTAATTAAGTCAGATTTATGATTAATTCCAACCGACCATAAAGGCGGTATCCAATTTAGTGATGTTAAAATTAATTTAATTAAGTCCAACCGACCATAAATGCGGTATCCCATTAAGTCAAGTTTTAAATAGTTTATTATATTAATTAAGGGAGATTAATCTAAATATTAGTAATAAAAGCTTAACCTTTCACCCCAACTGAGGGGAGTTAGCTCATCATACTGAAAAGTAAAATAAAGATTGAAAAGTAAAGTAAAGAAATGACTATTGCATAAAATAAAAAATTAAATACAGAAAGCTGTAAATAAACGAACAAGATACAATCTTCTTAGTGTTCTAAAGGAAAATCCCAGAAGAAGGTATGAGCCCCACGCGTCGCGACGTAAAACCCTTGCGCATCGCGACGCACCGTTGATTCAACAAGACTTGACACGTGTTTGTCGGTAAAAATATTTCGCCCGGCGTCGCGACGCAGGCGTAAGCAATGACGTGTAATATCGGCAGGATGGGATGATGACACATGTCCGATGCATGTTAGTAAGATTGTTGTGATGTTGACACATGGACGACGTATTTTAGCGGTCACGACGCAGAAGTGTTTCGCGTCGCGACGTGAAATTCCAATTTTACCCTTTTTTATATGATTTTCACCGTTTAAGCCATGATTTGATTCCAGAGAGTCATGTTATTTTATTTATCTATAAAATAACACAAAACACATCAAAATATTCACAAAAATCGAGAAACTATACGAAACATTAAGTAAAAGGGACAATAAATATTGATATATTTATCGCTTATCACTCTAGTAACCGTTATCCATCATTTTAATTAAGGTTCCATTAGTTTCTACAATTATGTTTTTTTTATATATATAGGTAGAAAATTTGAATATTGTAAAGTTTGAGATATGAATCTTTCTTTTGTATAATGATTATATAATGAAAATACTTGCGACTCGGAGGTACAAGTAAAAGTTTATCATTTATTCTATTTAATAGAATATTGTATTCTATTTGATAGAATATCTTTTCTACGATCCCGAGTAATAAAATTATTTTATTACTTGATGTGTTGATCGGTGAAATCACACACGTAACGCAAGCGCACGTATCGCTCAAGTAGTATAAAAATATCGATCTCACGAGGACTTAATTCTACTGTATTATTAATTATTGATTCTATTTATTTATAGGTATCTAATTAGGGTGAGAAGGGAATGATCGCTGATTGGTTGGTTGAATGTGGATTTTCTAAATAAATAAATAAATAAAAACACAAAATAAAATAAAAAGGAAAGTAAACAAAAGACACAAACATCTAGGGTTGTGATACCGCAGAATATTATTCTAATGATGAATTGATTCTTCTATACAAGTGTAATAAATTAGTTTGTTAACTTGGAACATAAGATATGCGAAAGACTCTGTCGATGGTCAGATGCAAACACTCAAAGTAACCCAATTAACTATATGTCTATGTTAACCAAGAAAATTCGAATTCATTAAGATCAAGTTCCAATTGGGGCTACCCACACTGACCCGTGTTTTCATACGCATATAACACAAGCGCACATATCGTTCAAGTAGTATAAAAAGTATCGATCCCACGAGGACTTAATACCTAGTCTATTAATTTTATAAGGCCAAATGATTACTAGTATCTATTGGATTGATTGTTTGATTGGAATGGTGACTTTAAAATAAAAAAAAAGTAAATAAAAAGACGCAAAAGTAGATTAAGGAAAGTTCAAATTTATAAAACTATCAAGGGTTGTGATTTTTTCCAATATCTTTTTAAAGATGAAGTGGTTATTTTATGTTTGTGTAATATATTGGTTTACTAACCTGGAACAAGAAATTCTGCAAAAGCCTCTGTCGATGGTCGGATGCAAATACCCAGTGTAACCCAATTAATTATATGTCTATGTCAACAAAGTTACCTGAATTCATTAAGATTAAGTTCCAATTATGGCTACCCCCGCCCAACATGTATATGTCTATCATGTAAGGAAATCTATTAAAGGGTTATCTATCCCCAAGGAAGATCGTGGGCTATTAAGTCTAAGGCTAAAACCTAAAATTCCTTTGTTAAATTTATTTTAAGTTTACCAGATCAATCTTATTAATGGCCAGTTAACAAGAAGCATTAAGCTTAAGACTTAATAAGTAAACCTTTATATTACCCAAACTATAAAATAACCCCTTATAAACCGGTGTTATTGGAATTCATCACAACCCCAGATATGGGGCTTAGCTACGACAGATAACTAGTAAAAAAATAAAAGACATAAAGTGAAATGTTGAAAAGTAAATGCTAGAAATTAAAAATGAAAAAGTACAATAAAAGAAAATACTAGGGTTAAAGGATCCACTTTTATTACTACTATTTTAGATATCTCCCTTAAATAATATATTAACTTGTGTGATATTACAACTAGCCATATAGGCGGTAACCTGATTAAGTCAAATTAATAATTAATTACCAACTGACCAACCAGACGGTATCCATGCTTAGTCAGGTTAAATACCAACTGGCCAATATAGCGGTATCTTCATTAAGTCAATTTTTAAATAGTTATTATATTATAATTAAGGGATATTAATCTAAATAGCAATAATAAAGGTTTTACCTTTCACCCTAACAGGGGGAAGTTACGTCATCATTGTGAATAGTACAAACTAAAAAGTAAAGAAAGTAAAATTACTATTACAAAAAGTAAATAAAATTAATTACAAAACTGAAATAAATAAACTAGATACAAACTCATTAATATTCTCAAGGAATTATAGAGAGGAAAGTACATCTGAAACTGAAATTTCGAGTTGAATTTATAGGCAAAAAATGGCGTGCGCGTCACGACGTGCAGATTGCTTCTTGCGTCGCGACGCGATGACGTGGCTGACAATGATTGGCTACTTTGATTCCCTTATCTGCTGAAGTGGCATTTTGGATGATTAACTCAATAATTGCGATGA
Organism: Zanthoxylum bungeanum; assembly: GCA_019454045.1. Classification (NCBI taxonomy): domain Eukaryota; kingdom Viridiplantae; phylum Streptophyta; class Magnoliopsida; order Sapindales; family Rutaceae; genus Zanthoxylum; species Zanthoxylum bungeanum. The sequence continues at coordinate 106,727 of SKCR01028384.1, forward strand.
CGTGGCGATACATTTACCACTCATCACACCCCAAACCTAATATTTTGCTAGTCCTCGAGCAAAACAACAAAATAAAATAACATAAACATCTTTAAAATAAAATTAAGCTAAACCACTTTCGTATGGATCACGGTTGCATTTAGAATATGCTACAAGCCTTTAAACCCCTATGTGTCCCTAGTGGACGAGATGTAGTCTCGTAAGGGCTTACATCAACGATACCAACAAACGTTTTACAAAAGTAAAAAAAATAGTAAAACTAATGCACAAAAAAACAAAAAGACAAGAGAAAATAGAATAAATAAGTTAGTGACTAACCAGGTGAAACTTCTTATCCAAGTTTAGAGTTGTTTTCTTTCTTTCTAAATTATTAAATAAGTAAATTCTCCGATCATTTTTACCATTCTCCATATACACAGCTACAAAAAATATAATCAACTCATTTTTGCCCGCAATAGTCATAAGTGTAGTTGAGAAGAGAGTAATATTTTTGTCCTAAAGTTGAATCAGACTACACACATTTTTTTTAGCAATAGAATACTTTTCTGATTTTTCTGATTTTTTTTTAATTTTTATACAATATCTTCCATCCATGTAGCGAGCTTTAGGCCAGTGACTCCCAAATCAGTTGACTTTAGGGCACTAGGTGTTAAGACACCCTTATAGACTTAATTACTGGGACTTCGGATTTATATATATTTTGTAACATCTTTTATCCATGTAGCAAGCTTTGGGCCAGTGGCTCCCAAACCAGTTGGCTTTAGGGCACTAGGTGTTGAAACACCTATACAGACATAATAACTCGGATCTCAGATTTTTTTTTATCCCATCGCTTTTTTAAGATGCTTTCTCCAATTAAACTAGAGTACTGAATATTACAAACTTGTCAATTAAAACTCATGTCCGTATATTACCATGCAAGTTGATAATACCTGTCAACTGAGCATATGAAGATCCATTTTAGTCAGTTTTATGGAGAACTCACAGATTAAATAATTTAAAAAGGAAATAAACAAAATTAACTTGTTTCGAAATAGGTTGAGATATATCTCAGGAGTGGAAACTCCTTACACAGCTATCTCACACCAATTTCACTCGATTAATCAAATTAAAAACACAAAAAACAAAAATATTTTTTTGATTTTTGTAAAAAAATTCAATTGTTTTTTTGATTTTTTCGAAAATTTTGACTAAAATAATAAAATAAAAAATAACTATACAAAACAAAATACTAATCAACTATCCCCTCCCCAAACCTAAATGAGACATTGTCCCTAATGTCTTAAAAAGAAGAAGATGAGTTCAGAAGATAATACCTGGTTAGCTGAAATTCTACATCTAAATGGGAAATTTAAGGGTTAAGATCCAGATTTATTCGATGCTTCTTACCACGATCATCATCAGACTATTTTATCTTGGAAATGATAGGGTCAATTTGTGATTCATACGCTAAGATTGGTCAATTAAATCCTGGGCAGTTCTGGCAGTGAAGAGGAGTTCTTTTAAAGATTTGACACAAACCCATTTCTCCGGGCATCATCAAGAAATACACAAAGTAAATCATAAAATCCATATGCGTTGAACTATCCAATTGGTTTCTGGTGTATGTTCAAGTTCGCCCAAGATAGCACTGTAAAAATCTCCTCCAATTGGTTGCCTCCCTACTAGCGCTAAGTTTAAAGTCATCAGCTAGACATGACTTCTCGAACGTTAGGCTGGATCTGAAAGTGTGACACTTTTTTTTGTCGTTCAAATGATTCTCCCCAGTAGTGCTTAACCTGCTGACAGTTAACCTTGAATATTTCGTTGGTGTTGGGATTATGTATCTCAACGGCTCTATCTGGTAAAATCTTGGTGATTAGGAATGGACCTGACCACCGTGATTTTGGTTTCCATGGGAAGAGTTTCAACCTTGATTTGTTTAACAGTACCCTCTGCCCTGTTTCTAGTGGTATGTGCACTAACTTCTCATCATGTCTCTTCTTGGCCTTTTCTTTGTACAGTTTAGCATTCTCAAAAGGCTGTATGTGAAATTCCTTCAATTATTTGTGCTGGTGGAACTGTTTCTCTTCTGCGGCTTGTAGTGCAAGAATAGGCTTCTTCAGTATGCAGAACGATTTATCTTCAGTCTCCACTGATAGTTTGTCAGTAGAACTTTACATTGCATTGGAGTTTTCGATGGTACTATGTATCACATCAAGTCTGAAACATTCATCCTTCTTTCCGTCATCCGGGAATTCCATGGCTTTGAAAACATTGAATTTTACTTCTTAGTCATGAACCCTCATGGTTAGTTCACTTTCTTGTACATCAATAATGGTTCAACCTGTAGCCAAGAATGGTCTCCCGAGTATGATCGGCACGTCTTCGTCTTCCTCCATATCAAAGACAATAAAATATGCTGAGAAAATGAATTTGTCAACTTTAACCAGCACATCTTCAATTACACCTCTCGGAAATACGAGCGATCTATTAGCAAGTTGCAGAGAGACTGATGTGGGCATTGTTTCTCCAATCTACAATTTCCTGAAAATAGAAAAATGCATCAAGTTAACACTCGCACCTAGATCACACAAAGTCCTACCGAAGTTATGTTCTCCTATGATGCAAGGAATGGTGAAACTGCCAGGATCTTTCAACTTTGGGGGAAGATTCCTCTGAATGATGGCGATGTATTCTTTCGTCAATGCTACTGTCTCGTAATCTCCCAATCTTCGTTTTCGTGAAAGAATGTCTTTCATGAATTTGACATAGTTGGGCATTTGTTCTAAAGCTTCTGCAAATGGAATGTTGATATGCAGCTTTTTGAAGATCTCCAGGAATCGAGAAAACTACTTGCCCAGTTTATTTTTCTGGAGACGCTGTGGAAAAGTGGAGGTGGAGTGAATCTTTCTTGATATTTTTCCTTTACTTTTTTTCCTCCTTCTGTGGAACTGCTTCATTTGGAACTTCCTCAGTGGCTGCCTTAACTCCAACATCTTTGTTGATCCCAGTACCACTTTTTAAAATGATGGCATGACATTGCTCCTTCCCCATGTTCCTTGGATTTGTTTCTGTGTTGCTGGGAAGATTTCCTAGCGGTATGTAACTCTGAGCATTGGCCAGTTGTCCAATTTGATTCTCCAGTGCTTTGATAGAGGCAGATTGACTTTGAAACATAACATCTTATGTTGCTTGTTGCTTTTTGAATATCTCTGCAAACCATTCTTTCATTTCAGGTTCTTTTTCAAACTTCTGGCCTTTATTCTATTGATTTTGGAATCCGGGTGGTGGATAGTTCTTTTGCCCTGAATTGTTGCTACATGAGAAATTGGGATGATTCCTCCAACCTGGGATGTAGGTGTTGGAATATGGATTGTTCCTCTATCTGTTGAAATTATTGACGTAATTCACCGTTTCTTTATGTTGGTTTGGTTCTGGTGCTCCTCCATATGGTGAACTTGTGGATCCAATATTGCTTTGCATGCTAAGAGTTTCCAAGAATTTGCATATCTGGTCCAGCTTGGCATTTACTGCAGTGTTGGTTCCAACTTCATAAATTCCAGCAATTCGTTGGATCAAGCTCATTTTTGTTGGCCACAATGAATTATTGTTAGCCACTTCTTCAGTTAGGTCCCAAGCTTGATCTTCTCCTTTTGCCATTAAAGCTTCTCCAGCAGCATCATCAATTGTGGTTCTCATCAGTCCAGAAAGTCCATTATAGAATGTTTGGACTTGAAGCCATTTTGGAATCTCATGGTGAGGACATTTCCGGAGAAAATCTTTGTACCTTTCTCAAGCTTCGTAGAGAGTTTTCGAGTCATGTTGTACAAAGGATGTGATGTCATTCCTCAGTTTTACTGTTCTGGTTGGTGGAAAATACTTTGCAAGGAATTTAGTGGCTAGAGTGTTTTAAGTTGTAATGGAACTTGCTGGTAGTGAATGTAGCCAAGTCTTAGCTCTGTCTTTCAAGGAATATGGAAAAATATGCAGTCTCATTGCTTCTTCAGCTCCTCGATTGTAATTGAAAGTGCCGCAAACTTCCAAGAAGTTACTGATGTGGGCATTAGGGTCCTCAGTTGCATTCCTCTCAAACTGAACTAACTGCTGAATCATCTGAATGCATGTTTTGATGTCACATGCATTTTCTGGTAAGGGAGGAAGTACAATACAGGAAATGAAGCCGTCAACCATCAGAATGGATCTGTCTTGAATGGGAATTGGTGGTGCAACTTCTAAAGGTTCAGGTTCCATGTTGACCAAAGCTTCTTGGCCTTCTCGCCTTTCCCTTCTCAAATGTCTGATGGTTCTTTCAATTTATGGGTCAAGCGGTCGGAGTTCAAAGCTTCTAGTTAATCTCATGTAGTGTCTGGGAACCTGAAACACACGAAAACAGAAATAATAAGTAAAAAGAAATTAGACACAAGTAACGTATCTAACCCCAAAACTAATAGGGAAAGATAACTAAGTCCCCGGCAACGGCCCCAAAAACTTGACCGGCGTTTTCACAGGCGTATAACGCAAGTGCACATATCGTTCAAGTAGTATAAAAAGTATCGATCCCATGAGGACATAATACCTAATATATTAATTTTATGAGGCCAAATGATTACTAGTATCTATTGGATTGATTGTTTGATTGGAATGGTGACTTTAAAATAAAAAAATAAAAAAATAAAAAGATGCGAAAGTAGATTGAGGAAAATTCAAATTTATAAAACTATCCAGGGTTGTGATTTCTTCCAATATCTTTTTAAAGATGAAGTGGTTATTTTATTTTTGTGTAGTATATTGGTTTACTAACCTAGAACACGAAATTCTGCAAAAGCCTATGTCGATGGTCGGATGCAAATACCCAGTGTAACCCAATTAATCATATGTCTATGTCAACAAAGTTACCTGAATTCATTAAGATTAAGTTCCAATTATGGCTACCCCCGCCCAACATGTATATGTCTATCATGTAAGGAAATCTATTAAAGGGTTATCTATCCCCAATGAAGATCATGGGCTATTAAGTCTAAGGCTAAAACCTAAAATTCATTTGTCAAGTTTATTTTAAGTTTACCAGATCAATCTTATTAATGGCCAGTTAACAAGAATCATTAAGCTTAAGACTTAATAAGTAACCATTTATATTACCCAAACTATAAAATAATCCCTTATAAACCGGTGATATTGGAATTCATCACAACCCCAGATAATGGGCTTAGCTACGACACATAACTAGTAAAAAATAAAAGACATAAAGTGAAATGGTGAAAAGTAAATGCTATAAATTAAAAAGGAAAAAGTACAATAAAAGAAAATGCTAGGGGTTAAAGGATTCACTTTTAGTACTACTATTTTAGATATCTCTCTTAATATAATATATTAACTTGTGTGATATTACCAACTAGCCATATATGCGGTAACCTGATTAAGTCAAATTAATAATTAATTACCAACCAACCAGGCGGTATCCATGCTTAGTCACGTAAAACCAATTTAATATCAATTACCAATCGGCCAATAGAGCGGTATCCTCGTTAAGTCAAGTTTTAAATAGTTATTATATTATAATGAAGGGAGATTAATCTAAATAGCAATAATAAAAGTTTTACCTTTCACCCTAGCAGGGGGAAGTTACCTCATCATTGCTGAATAGTAAGAACTGAAAAAGTAAAGAAAGTAAATTACTATTACAAAAAATAAATAAAATTAATTACAATACTGAAATTAAATAAACTAGATACAAACTCTTTAATATTCTCAAGGAATTATAGAGAGGAAGGTACATTAGAAACTGAAATTTTGAGTTGAATTTATAGGCAAAAAATGGCATGCGTGTCGCGACGCGCAAATTGCTTCTTGGGTCGCGACGCGATGACGTGGCTGACACTGATTGGCTACTTTGATTCCCTATCTGCTGACGTGACATTTTGGATGATTAACTCAATAATTGCGATGACGTGGCGATGTTGATTGTCGGCACCGTTGTAGGTACTGCATTTTTTCATAAGGCTCGATGATGAGCCTCGTATGGAGGCACTACCCTTTCGTTTCGGAAGTCGCGTGAAACGGACCTCGGAAGGGAAAATTAAAAAAAATCAATATCTTGCCATATTACATTCGTTTGCTTAGCCTCGGGTTCGCTCGATAATCTCTGTTTTAACTCTTAGACTCGGCCCAAAAAGCCTACACACCACCAACCCACATGCCCAAGCCCAACAAAGAGTCAACTCACACGCCCAAGCCCAAAATCCCATCCAAAAAAAATATATCGAACACATTAAATACATGTTAAAATCCAAACAAATCACATTTCTAATTTAAATAAATGACATGCCTAAGTTAAATAAATCAAATCAAATCTCCTTCCTAAATTAAATAAATCAAATCAAATCTCCTAAATCCTTTTCCTAAACTAAATAAATCACCTTCCTAAATTGAATAGATATTTTCCTTATAACACACTAATTAAGATACCCCCCATGATTGCATGATTTCTTTCCTTCCCATTGTGGGACACATGAACTGGATGACGCATGCTGTTGTGAGTTTTTTTGTTTGTGGGTTTTAGTGTAGTCTTGTGTGATTATTTTAAGGATTATAAATGCAGTTTTTTTATGTTACTGTTTTGAGGATTTTAGGGACTGATTTAAGAGGATTTGGCTGCTGTTTTGGGGGTGATTTGGGCTACTGTTCAGGCGTGTTTTAGGAGGTATAGGGGCTGCTATTTTCGGTGGAAAGGGGCTGCTGTTTGGGGGTGTATTTTCGGTGATGTGTGGAGGTTTAGGGGCTGCTGTTTTCGGTTGTGGAGTGGGGGAGGTGAAGAGAATTATTTGTGTTTTTCTTCTTGCTATTGCCGTGAGTGGCTAGGGCTCTTGGTGTTGTGATTTTCGTGTAAGTCTTGTGTATGAGCTAGGGGGTGCATGTCTTGGTTAGGGGTTGTTTATATAGAGAAAGGTTAGGGCTACTCCTTGTCTCACAAGGAAGGGATTTTGGCATTAAAAGGAGGTTTGATTTGGTATTCAACAAGGAAAGGATTAGATTGAGGGGGACAAATCTTGGCTAGATTAGGAATACAAAATATTTAATTTGTTATGATTGATTTTAATTAGGCATGACATCTTTTTAATTTAGTATGTGATTTTGTTTAGTTAGGAAGTTAATATATTTGATTTGTTTTAATTAGGTATGATTATATTATGTTTTATTTAATTTGGTATATGACTTAATTAATTATTTTATTTAATTACATTATCTAATTAATATTTAATTTAATTTCCCATGTGTTTTAAATGTGTTTTATAATTGGGATGTGTTTTATGGCTTTGGGGGCTAATTGGGCTGGGGTGTGAGGCTAGCAGCAAAACCAGAAATACCGACGCCGTTCGAACGCCCATTCGAACGCTACACGAACACCCGTAATCTGCTTGACGTTCGAACGAAGTAACGAATGCAGCACTAACGAAGACAGTGAACTTGCGAAATGAATCTGATGACGTACTTATTCTGAATTTCCCCTTCCGACCTCCGTTTCTCACAATATCCTTAGCTAAAAAGGTAGTGCCTCCAACTGAGACTCATCATCGGGTTTCACATGTGAAAATGCAATGCCTACAGTCGCCCCCACTTTGATGGGACTTGTGCAGTGTGTGAATTTGAACAATCCTATCAAAGTTATGCAATGTATTTTCACTTACCTGGCTCGGCTGCTGCCTCGAGCTGAGTTGGTGCTGCAGTGGACCTCGATCCTAGGACGCATCCCAATAACTGCAACTGACAACGGGGGCACCTCGACCCAACACCGCTGACAATAGGGACCTCGCCCTCGAACTGATGATGTAGTGGGCACCTCGACCCTGGGCACCTCGACCCGGACTACTACAACTGACAACGGGGGCACCTCGGCCCTGGCACCTCGGCCCTGGGCACCTCGACCCAACCCACACTGACAATAGGGACCTCGCCCTCGAACTGATGATGTAGTGGGTACCTCGACCTGGGCACCTCGACCCGGAACTACAACTGACAACGGGGGCACCTCTACCCAAAACCGCTGACAATAGGGGCCTCGCCCTCGAACTGATGATGTAGTGGGCACCTCGACCCTGGGCACCTCGACCCGGAACTACAACTGACAACGGGGGCACCTCGACCCTGGGTACCTCGACCCAACACCGCTGACAATAGGGGCCTCGCCCTCGAACTGATGATGTAGTGGGTACCTCGACCCTGGGCACCTCGACCCGGAACTACAACTGACAACGGGGGCCTCGCCCTCAAGCTGATATGGGCCTCACCCCCAAGCCGACATGATATGGGCCTCGCCCCTTGGGACTCATCCCAAAAACTGAAATTGCGCTGACGCTGTTTGGCTCATTTCTGCCGCTTTCTCCTTTCTTCGAACCTGCGAACACAAAACAAAAATAAACACGAAGAGAATGCAATGTTACGTGTATGCATGAATGATTTTCTTATTCCGTTGGGTTAGGTCTTCTGCCAATTCCCGTGGTGACTGCTCGGTCTTCTCTCCCTCAAGCAAAGTATTGCTTCAATCTGTCTACGTTGATCGGCTCGGTGAACTCGTTCCCCTCCAAGTCTGATAGCTTCACTGCTCCATTTCCCTTTACCTTCTGCACTATGTAAGGTCCTTCCCAGTTAGGTCTGAATTTTCCTCTCGGATCTATCGTCGACGGCCTCGACTGCTTAAGTACCAAATCACCCTTCCTGATCTTGGTGGGGCGTACTTTCTTGTGGAATGCTCGGGCCAGTCTCTTCTGATACAACTGCATGTGATACAAAGACTTCGTTCTCTTCTCATCCAATAGAGCTAACTGGTCAAACCTCTGTGCGGCCCACTCCTGTTCTGGTAATTCTGCCTCTGATAGTACCCTCATGGACTGTATTTCCACTTCTACTGGCAATACTGCTTCCATTCCATAGACCAAAGAGTAAGGTGTGGCCCATGTTGCTGTTCTTACTGATGTTCTGTACCCCACAAAGCATACGGTAATTTCTCGGCCCAATCTCTGTAATTTTCTATCATCTTGGCTAAAATCATCTTTATAGTCTTGTTAGCTGCCTCAACTCCCCCATTTGCCTGCGGCCTGTACGGTGATGACTTGTGGTGGCCTATTCCGTACCTCTGTAACATTGCCTTCGCCTCTCCTTGAAACTGAACTTCGTTGTCCGTCACTACATGATGCGGCATACCATACTGACAAATGAGGTTCCGAGCTATAAACTTTGCCATCTGTTTTGCTGTAACATTACGGAATGATTCGGCTTCCACCCACTTCGAGAAGTAATCTACTGCCACTACTATGAAGCGATGCCCATTCGATGGATTCAGTTGAATTTCTCCCATCATGTCAATTCCCCATGCTGAAAAAGGCCACGACTCTGACAGCCCGTGCAACTCTGTGTGCGGTAAGTGATTCAAATTACCATGTGCTTGACAGTCATGACAGTGCTTTACCATCTTCGCGCAATCTGTTTCCATGGTTGACCAATAAAAACCTTATCTCACTATCTTGCGGGACAGATTCAACCCGTTCATGTTAGGACCACATACCCCGGCGTGTATTTCTTCCATTACATGCTGAGCTTCTTCCTTTCTCAAACACTTCAACTGAATACCGTTTGCTTGCCACTTGTACAGTTCCCCTTTCAAAATCACATACTGGGAAGCTAACTTCTGAATGGCTATTCTGTCTTTTCTGCATGCCCCTTCCGGGAGTTCACCATGTTCCAGATACCTCTGAATGTCATAATACCAAGGTTTACCATCGTCGACCTCAACTTCCAGAATCCTTTCTATCTCATAAACATGTCTGCTCGCTGTTGTCAGTATCAACGGTCTCATCACTAACTTTTCTGGATTTTCCCAAGTTGCTGCAAGTGTAGCCAATGCATCTGCCATCTGATTCTCTTCTCTCGGTAAGTGCTGAAATTTACACTCGGGGATAACCTGTGCCAATTTTCTGAGGTGAAAAAGGTAATGTTTCAACCGTTATTCTTTCAATTCCCATTCTCCTCGCATCTGCTGGACCACCAACATAGAATCTCCGTAGACTTCCACACTCCCAGCCTTCAAGGCTATCAATGCCGTCAAACCAAAAGCACATGCTTCATACTCGGCCATGTTGTTAGTCACTCTGAATGTCAACCTCTTGGCCAAAGGCAAAGTCTCTCCCTCGGGGGTTACTATCACGATTCCAATTCCGGCTCTCTTGTAATTCACTGCTCCGTCAAAATACATCTTCCATCTCTGAATTGTTATTGCTTGGATCTCTTCATCTAGAAATTCAAACTTATACTGATCCCTCTCAACCGGTTGCAATGCCAGAAACTCTGCTACTGCTCGCCCTTTGATCAACTTGGAGGTGAGATACTCAATGTCAAACTCTGTCAACAATACCAACCATCTGCCCAATTTTCCCACTAGTGAAGGCACCGAATGAAGATACTTCAGAGGATTTTCCTTTGCCACTACCTGGATCTTGTATGACTGGAAATAATGCCGTAATTTTCTGGAAGCCCATACCATTGCAAGACAGATCTTCTCAACTTCCTGATATCGAGCCTCATACGGGAGCATCTTCTCACTCAGATAATAGACTGCATGTTCTACCCCTGTCTCATCAGCCTGTACCATCATTGCCCCCAGTGCTTCTGATTCTATAGCCAAATACAATATCAAAGGTCTGCCCGGTCTCGAAGGTTTCAATACATGAGGCTTTACCAAGTACTCTATGATTTTGTCGAAGGTTGTCTGACACTGTTCATTCCATCTCACTGGCTGATCTTTTCTCAACAGTTTGAAGATAGGCTCACATACTGATGTCAACTTGGCAATGAACCGACTGATGTACTGAATCTTCCCCAAGAATGCTCTGACTTCTTTTTCTGTCTTCGGTGCAGGCATTTCTGTGATTGCCTTGATCTTTTCGGAGTCTACCTCTATTCGCCCATTCCCACTGTATGACCAAACAACTTCCCTGATGTCACCCAAAATACACATTTCTTGGATTAAGCCGCAGGTTGTATCTGTCAACTCTCTGAAGGAACCTTTCCAGTGCTTCAATATGCCCAACTCTTGTCTCTGATTTCACCATCATGTCGTCCCATACACCTCAATCTATTTGTGCATCAAGTCATGGAAAAGTGTAGTGGCCATCCGTTGATAAGTAGCTCCTGCATTCTTGAGCCCAAACGGCATTACCTTGTAACAATAAGTACCCCACTCAGTAACAAATGCAGTCTTGTGTTTGTCTTCTTCAGCCATGAGAACCTGATTGTAACCTGAAAATCCATCTGCAAATGAATACATGGCAGATAAAGCCGCACTATCAACCAGAACATCTATATGCGGCAAAGGAAAATCATCTTTCGGACAAGCCTTGTTGAGATCTCTGTAGTCTACACACATTCTGACCTTCCCATCTTTCTTTGGCACCGGTACTATGTTAGCCAACCACTCAGGATACTTTACTACTTCCAGGAACCCCACATCTATCTGTTTCTTAACTTCCTCTCTGACTTTCTCAGCCCATTCTGGTCTCATCCGTCAGAGTTTCTATTTTACTGGCCTCATATTCGGATAAGTTGGTATTGTGTGTTGGGCAATATTTCTGTCTACCCCAGACATGTCCTTATAGGACCAAGCAAACACTTTGGCATATCTGACCAACACTTCTTCTATTTTCTCTCTCTCTTCGGAGGTTACTTCACTTGCAATCAGAATTTCCTTGGGGATCTCAAGTGTACCCAAGTTAAATGCAGTAGTTATGGCCGAACTGATGTCAAATATGCTTGATTCGTGCAGAGTAAATGGAAATGACTCAGGCAAGTAAGCAAAAGAAATGTCTTTATTATTGGATAATGCGGAAGTACATTCAAACAAATCAGGAAGGTGAATTTCTTCATCATCTATAGACACTCATTCCTCTGCAATCAGGTCTTCCTCAGGCTTTTCGTCCTCTCCCAGAGTCAGGCTCTCTAACTTCAGTAGTTCTTCCTCCCAATTCTCTTCTTCTTTCCCCACAATTTCTTCAACTATCAGCTTCTTACCCAACATATCCTGGAAGATCTCAAACCCAGGTACCACAATTCCATTAACTTCCACAGGTTCAGGCTCCCATTGATATCCTGAAGCTTTCATAAAACATTCCATCAGTTTCAGGCCCTTTTTCTTGACTTTTGGTTTTTCTTCATCAGACTTGTACCCCAAACCTTTCTGAGTAGTCTGTCCTCTGAAATCTGGTAATTTTGAACCTTTACCCGGATCAAACTTCATTTTCTCCATAATCCTAGCCACCCTAGGATCCACCCACTCCTCAAAAGTAGCTGACACCTGAAACCTCGTGAAAGGTTGTATCTCCAAGGCAGCCACGACATTATCTAACTCAGCCCGGATAGTAACAACTTCTCCCTCATACGGGAACTTGATCATCTGATGTAAAGTGGAAGGCACGCCCCCAAGTTTGTGAAACCAAGGCCTTCCCAACAACAAGGCAAAAGTGGCTGGGATGTCCAGCACAATAAACTCAACTTCATCTTCAATAGGGCCTACCTTGACCATAGCCACAAAAGTACCCTCAACTCCCCTTTTACTGTCATCATAAGCCTTAATAGTCATGCTGGAGGGGTCCAAGTCTGTTGCTTTCATACCCAATCTCGCCAGAATTTTCAGCGGGCACACATTGATGGACGAACCGTCATCCACCATCACACATGAAGTTCTTTTGCCCCTCACCTCGGCCCTGATAAATAGAGGCCTGTTATGATTTCTTCCCTCCGCCGGGAGTTCATTCTCAGAAAAAGATATCTGCAAAGTTTTCTTCTGAACCGACCCAACAAACATTGTGGGGTTGGCATCTTCCGGTACCACAATCTTGCTCAAAGCCTCGACCATGGCTTGCCTATGCTCCCGAGATGCACATAACAATTCCCATATACTCACTTGTGCTCTAGTCTTCCTCAATTTCCTCAGCACTATATCCCCCTCAGTATTTTCTGCAGTCTCAACCACTTCTCTACCATCTGTCAAAACTTCCTTACCCTTATCTACCATATCATTGTAAAAACGACCACTGCGCGTCATTCCTCTCACTTCTTCCTCATCACTGCTAGAGAAATCAAGCCAAAAGTTTTTCCCCTGCTCAGTCTCATCTTCACTAGTACTATCCCAGATTCCCAGGCAAAAGGCTTGAGGGTGAAAGGATTTTAGGACAAGGTCTTCTGGGAGGCCATAATTGATCATATAGGCTGGTGGTGGTACGGCACGGTAATTGGGTAAGGGGTTTCTGTGTGTGTCAGGCTGTTCCGTTTCTGGGTCAGGTATTTTCTTGGAGTCGATCAGGTCTTGGATTTCATGGCAGAGTCGGGCGCAATTGTCAGTGTCATGGCCCTTTTGTTGGTGAAAGTGACAGTAAAGGCTTAGGTTATAATGTGATGGTAGGGGATTGGGTAATGGTTTGGCTTCCAAAGGTTTTAAGAGCCCTTGCCTCTTCAATTTCTCTAGCACCTTGGACAGGGGCCTGTTAGACAGTTATGACCCATAGCGTCACTATTTTGTAAATGATATTGTATTATTGTACAAAATTAACTATGTAGTAATGAAATTGCCTTTTATCGTTTTGTAATTTATTTACTTTGATATAAATGGTAAGAGTCCCTATGATTAGTTCCGGATTGTGATGATATGAGACGGTATCAATCCATAAAGGTTTAATCATTAAATATCCCTAGTCGTAGTATTATCGAGATTGGACATCGATAATGCGGAATAGACTAGTACTGCACTTGTGCATGTTGTGAGGGCACAACGGCATAGTTCTCATATATTTAAGTATAGGATACTTATGCAAGTGCGGTAGGAGGTTGTGTTTTAACCGATGGTATGGAAAACAGCTTCGCTCTGGATAGACCCCGCGGAATCCCATTGGTAGTATGTCTGCGTGTCTATGGGAGTCCGCTTCAGGGTAGGTGCATATGATCTTAACCTGAGACTTGCATCGCTAGTACTTACGACAATCGGTAAACTTTAGTTTTGGTGGTCCAGGGCTTTAACGGGTTCTGTGTACACCTCTTCTGGATTTATCGAGAATCGTAGTGTATTGGGTGTGATGTCAAGATGGAAGTATCACTTCAGACATATGGAGATGATGATCGCGAGGGATACAGAACTAGTACTCTATAATGGTTGCAACCATCGGGATATATGACTAGGTCATGATTATCCGATTCAAAGAGACTAGTTGCTTGATGTCCGATATGTGTATCGTACGGGGTAGACACATCTCCAGCCCCAGGCCTTACATGTGATCATCCGATACTGGTTCGATATACACTATACTACGGTATACTACGCCTGTTATAGATCTTATATTCCAATAAGAATATTTCTGGAGAATTGGGTAGGCATGGCGTTTTGCTAGAGGCTAACCTTGTCTTGTAAATCGGTAAAAACGTAGTACTTGGTACGTACGTATTCAGATAATCTGACGGCCGTATTTACTGCCAACATATCCAGAGATCTCTTGGGTCGCTTCCCGAAGATTCACCAATGACGTATGATTCAAACTCGATTAATCTTGGATTAATTAAGGAGAGACTTTATCTTGGATAAAGTACTATACATAGAGAGAGAACGAGTAATTTGGAATTAATCGTAAAATTATTATATTCGATATAATAATCGAAATTCGATTTCGACGCGAAATTAAATTAGATTTTAATTCGGGCAAACGAGTTAATTTAGAATTAATTCGTTAGCGACGTAAATAATAATTTCGCTAGGCGCAATTATTTATTAAATTCGATTTAATTAACGTCGCGACGTAAGTTCGGTATTTCGGAAATATCGAACCCGAACGCGTGAGTGCACGTGGGCCCACTTTCATTTGGAAACGTGTGGGGCCCACATGACAATGTCATATTATGCATTATTTAACTCTAATGCATTGCATGGAGATAGTGTACAATGCACTCAATGGTTTTGCATGGAAATTGAGTGTTTGACACTCTAAGCCATTGCATGATTTGTGTCATAAGTTTATTATTAATTTAATAGATATTATGGCATAAATATAAATTGATTTTTTGTAACAAAAATCATTCAATTTTTCTCTCTCACATTGCCGAAACTTGCAAGCAGTTTTTGGCTCTCCTTTCTTCAATTTTTGTGGCAAGATTTGAAGAAGTTGTGCATTTAAAATCACAACAAAGGCTAGCACCTTCAAGGGATCATACATAGGTGATATGGGAAGCTAATCCTTGAGCTTGGAAGGATCAAACTCGACTTGGAGTCCCTCTTTTCTTCTTGGCCGAGAGCTTCACTGCACAAGGGAGGAGTTTTCGCATCATCTAAGCATCCATTTTCAAGTATTGTGAGTATGATTCCGCCATACTTCAATTTATTCATTCATGTATTTATATATTTTGCTTGTTCTTGTTGATCTTGGGGCTTGGTTATTTTTTTCCAACAATGGTATCATTGAGCTTAAAGAGCATGCAAATATATTAGGATGTTATTTGGGGAAAATTGTATGAAGCATGATTTGATGAGTTTGCTTGATGAAATATGCTTAGATGTATGTTATTTAGATTATACATCATCAATTTCATGGAAAATAAATTGGATTAATTTTTCCAACCCAAATGAGGCTTGGCCGAATACATGCAAGCATATGGACTAGATGATTTTTTAATTTTAAGACATTAGATGACTTGAAACAATATGGAATGATGATTTGTAACTCGATTGGATTGAAAACGAAATCGGAACCATTTTAATCACCTTGGCCGAATGCTTGATGGAGGATTAGGGACTTGATTTTTTGATTAAATAATGTTGGACATATATTTAAGATAAAAATATGATTAATGGATTAATTTGATATTTTGGGAATATTGATTTAAAGGATTAATCATGATAATACACTTTAATTAATTAAGTTATAAAATTTGGAATTTTAAAATTTGGTTAGTTGGGCTTAATTTTGAATTGGGCCTAAAACTATTATATTTGGACATAATGGGCTTGGTTGGGCCAAGTAGATTTGGACCATTTGGATTGGATCCAAAATGGGCCTAAATCACACCATTTAAGCCCAAATATAATAAATGGGCTTTTATGTTTAATTGGGCCTTATGGGCTTGATATTGATTTTATGGCATATGAGGGTGATTCCTTATTGGGCTTGGTAATTGGGTTTGACCCATACATTGACCAAAATCCAAGCCTAAAGAAATCAATTGAAAGCCCATCGGACTTTAATTAAACGGACATTAGATGTTAGTTGGGCTTTGAGACCCGATTGTATTAGATTTGGAATCTAAGTTATAAAAGCACAATAAAAGTGTAAATATTTAATTTAGAATTAAATAATAGGATTAGTATTGAATACGACTTAAATTGGATTTAACGAGTAGTTCGATATAATTCGTGAATTCATACTATAAGTATTTATTCTCAAATTGAGTTGGACTCGCGCAAATGCAAACAATTGTTTGAACATTGTATTGTCACCTAATTAAAGACTAGTTAATTGGATTTGATTGGTTGTATAACATGCCTTGAATGAATGAATGTGGATGTGATGTATGAATAGTGTATATCAGATGGATATTAGAAGGGAAGGGTAATTTTAGAATTATTGTAAATTTAGAATTTATTAATTGGACCTGCGTGTCCAGCCTTTCTCTTATTGTCTCTTTGTATTCTCTTCTCACCTAATTCCCCTCAATGTAAATGAGGTTTCTCTTATTGTATTATGTAATTGGGTAAGAGTAGAATAGTGCTAGCGGGGAGAGGAAAGGGAGTGATTTGTTCTAGGAACAAGTTGTTGTTCATATCCATCCGTATATCGCTATTACTTTACTTTACGCGCTTTATGATGTTTTAGAAGCATGCTTAAGGGTGTATGATGATGAGACCTAACAAAGATAAATTAATTGGTTGCCAATTACGCGAAAAATCCCTCAAACAATATTAAGCGATTTTCCTTCCGTTGAATGATTCTTTCTCAAGATCCGAAATTGCATTGGTTTGTTGGCCAATGTCAAGACCTTTGTCAATTGAGGATGTGTTTGAATCATGAGAGTTTTGTTCCACATCGGTGTCCTGTCCAAGTTGTGATTTGTTGGCCAAAGTCAAGATCACTTCTTGTCCATCGACATTGATTACGAAACTTTCCTTGTCAATGGGTCCCGCTTAACTGGAATCATTAGGTTTGTTGTGCCAAAGCCAAGGCTTAGTTGATTCAGAGGAAATGGTTAGGAAAATGTATTGGATGCATTGACATATGTATATGTTTCGGACTTAGATGTCCACCTACCGGATTTAGGAATTGGATGGGATCCAATTGATCTTCGAGATCTACCTAGTTAAATATCATACAATTTGTTGGCCAAAGTCAAGGTTGTGTGTTATTTAACGGGATCCTAGCCCACTAGGAAATTGGATTTCCCGAGTACTCAACAGAGGGTTAGAGACTTGCAGAAAATAGTGGGAGGCTAGTATTGAATTTGCAATTATCGTTCAGATACTTAGCTTTACGCGCCCTTACACAACTTATTTCGTCAATATTTACACATTAGTTGGACTAATACAATGTTATTTTTTTTATGTAACAGTTTGACTGTACCCACATATCGTTAACTAGATAATTAGATTATCGTAGTTAAGATGGCAAACAAAGGAAATGTCCGTGACATAATCATGGGTGATAATGTGTTCAAGGGCACCAACTTCGCCGACTGGGAAATGAACCTAAGGATAGTCCTTGGGGCGGAGAGGATACTGTATACGATACAAAAACCTCTCGGGCCTAAGCCCACTGAGCCACTTGAGCTGGAGTTATGGAAAACTCACAGTGATGATTGTGACACGGCTCAGTCGATCATGCTTGCTTCAATGACTCAACACTTTCGCCGCCAGAATAGGGACTTGGATCCTTATAATATGATGGCAAGATTGCAAGATCTTCACCGCACTAATAAGCGGATGGCGAGGTACGAGTTAGTGAAGAAAATCTTTCGCTCCCGTATGACTGATGGTAGTTCTGTTGAGGTCCATGAGACTCAAATGATAGCCGATATTGATGAATTGGCTAATATGGGTATAGTCTTGGAGGCTGAGCTGTCTATAGATGTACTTCTACAGTCACTACCCGATACTTGGAAACAGATTGTCATCAACTACAAATTGATGAATTCGGATGATACTCTTGGAGAGTTATTATCGATTCTCAAGGAGTCAGAGAAAGAGCTTCTGAAAGGCAACAAGCGCGAGGCGCACATTGCATCAACATCTCAAACGCCGAAAGCTGGGCTCAAGGCAACTGGGGGTGTTAAGAAGAAAAAGCATAGAAACAAAGGCAAGGCCAAGTCAACAAAGGCTTCTGGGAAGCCAAGGGACAAGTCTGACCGGCGTAAACACACACGTATAACGCAAGCGCACGTATCGTTCAAGTAGTATAAAAATATCGATCCCACGAGGACTTAATTCCTACTGTTGTTATTAATTGTTGATACTATTTATTTACAAATATCTAATTATAGGGAGAAGGGAATTGATTGCTTGAAATGATTTGATTTGTAGATTTACTAAATAAATAAAAAGACAAAAGATAAAAAAAATACTAAGGAAAATAAAAAGACTTAAAGATCTATGGTTGTGAATCTTTCTAATATCAATTAAAAGATGAAGTAGTTAAATCATAGTTGGGTAAATTATTGAATTATTAATCTGGAACACTAAATTATGTAAAAGCCTCTCCGAATGATCATTTACAAATACCTAGTATAATCCAATTGAACCATATGTCTATGTCAATTAAATTACCTAGATTCATTAAGATTGAGTTCCAATTATGACTACCCCCCCCCCCAACAGGTATATTCCTATCCTGTAAGGAAATCTATTAAAGGTTTATCTATCCTTAAAGAAGATCGTGGGTTGTTGAGACTAAGGTCTTAAACTAAAATCCCTATGTCTAGTTCATTTTAAGTTTATCTAAATCATTTTATTAATGGCCAATTAATAAAAAGGCATTAAGATTATGACTCAATAAATAACTCTTTTAAATTACTCAAACTATAATCTAACCCTTTTAAAACCGATTATATTAGATTTTATCACAACCCTAGATATTTAATTTAGTTACTATACATAATTAAAACTGATATAAACTTAAAAGACAGAAAATGAAATTGCAGAAAGTAATTAAAATAAATAAATGAAATGCTAAGGTAAAAGGAAATAACTTCTACTATATACTATTTAGATATCTCCCATAAAATAATAATATATTAACTTGTGATATTTTAAAACAACCGTCCAGAATGGCGGTATCCTGATTAAGTCAAATTCAAATATACCAGCCATAAGCGGAACAGAAATATAAATTTAAACCAACCGACCTAGAATGGCGGTATCCTCATTAAGTCAGGTTTAACCAGTTTTAAATTGAATAACCAACCGACCTAGAATGGCGGTATCTTTTTATTAATTCAGATTTTAAATAGTTTATATATCATATTTTAAGGGAGATTATTCTAAATAGCAAAAGTAAAAGAATTACCTTATTACCTCAGCATAGAGACGTTACCCCCCCTCATGGATGGTTAGAATTACTACTACACAAAGCGAAATAAATCTGAATAAAAGAAGAAAATATGAAGAACTCTCAATTTATTTATAAGGATTTCAGAGGAAGAGGTACATTTGAAACTAAAAATTTGAAATCTATTTATAGGCAAAAAAATCTAATTTTTTATTTTATTTTTCAGATTTTTATTTTTTATTATTTTTCTGATTTTTATTATTTTATTATTATTTTTTTTTGGATCGCTGAATTTTCGACACGTGGCATGGTGTGCTAAAAATGACGGCTCGTTGAATCTTTGACACGTGGCATGGTGGTTAAATTACTAAAATACCCTCGGTGTCGGGATGCCCAAAATTACCAAAATACCCTTTTCACCAATTTCACAATTTTGCTCCAAATCACCTCCAGAATATCTTGAAACTTTATTTCGGTGTCGGGATGTCCAAAATTACCAAATTTGTGTCGGGACGTCCAAAATTACCAAAATACCCTTTTTGCCAAATTTCACCAAATTTCACAGTTTTGCTCCAAATCACCTCCAGAATGTCCTGAAACTTTATTTATCTGCAAAATAACACAAAACACATCAAAATATTCACAAAACTCAAGAAACTATACAAAATATTAAGTTAAATGAGTAGGAAATAGTGATACATTTATCACTCATTACACCCCCAAACCTAACATTTTGCTAGTCCTCGAGCAAAATAAAATAACATAGTAAATTTAACTAAGCCACTTTCGTAGGGATCACGATTGCATTTAGCATATGCAACAAGCCTTTAAACCCCTAGGTGTCCCTAGTGGACGAGTTGTAGTCTCGTGAAGGTTTACAGCAATGATACCCACAAACATTTTACAAAAGTAAAAAGGTAGTGAAACTAATGCACACAAAAGCAAAAAGACAAGAGAAAAAAGAATAAAGAAGTAGTGACTAATCAGGTGAAATTTCTACTCCAAGTTTACTAGTTGTTTTGTTTCATTCTAAATTACTAAATAAGTAAATTCTCCGATTAATTTTACCATTCTTCATATACACAGCTAACAAAGTATTTAAACAACTCATTTTTGCCCACAACGGTCATAAGTGCAGTTGATAAGAGAGTAATATTTTTGTCCTAAAGTTTTATCAGAATTCACATCACATCTTTTTTGTAGTGGAATAAATTTTCTGATTTTTCTGATTTTTTCTTTGATTTTTTTTCCTATTTTTTATTTATATACAATATCTTCCATCTATGTAGCGAGCTTTAGGTCGGTGACTCCCAAACCAGTTGGCTTTAGGGCATCAGGTGTTAAGACACCCCTAAGGACTTAATTACTCAGACTTCAGATATATATACATATATATAAATTTTTCATCATTTTTTTGATCCATGTAACGAGTTTTGGGCCAATGACTCCCAAACCAGTTGGTTTTAGGGCACTAGGTATTAAAATACCCTTACAGACTTAATAACTCGGATCTCAGATGTATATATTTTTTTTTTATTCCATCACTATTTTTTTAGATGTTTCCTCCAAATGAACTAGAGTACTGGATATTACAAACTTTTCAATTTTAGCTTATGTCTGTATGTTATCATGTATGTTGATAATATCTGCTAACTAAGTATATGAAGATTCATTTTAGTCAGTTTTATGGAGAATTTACAGATTTAATAATTCAAAAGTGAATAAACAAAAATTAACTTGTTTCGAATTAGGTTTGAAATACGTCTCAGGATTGAGAATTCCTTACACAGCTATTTCTTACCAATTTCATCTTTTTAGTCAACATAACAACCACATATTTCTACTAGTCATAAAACTATAATTTACATGTTTTTTTTTTTTAAAAGTTTAATCAAAGGCTCAGTTTATGGTGTGTGACTAACTGTCGAATGGACTTCCCGTTGTAGATTCCCCAGAGGAAGGTGGAGCGAGGCTCACTTAAATACCCAAGCCCCTTAGGCTCTTATCGCTTGTTGTCAGGAATAAACAACGAGTCCTCCAAACTAGTCTGTCACAACACGCTACAAGTGAATGATTATCTAGGTGCCTCCACAGCTTTTCCTTATAAAAAGGTAGTGAGTGAAGAAGACACCAAACCATTACCTAGCTTTAAATATGCCCTTTGTTTTTATTAATTTTTTAATTTTTTTGTATTTTTCGAAAAATTTTGAACTAAAACACAAAAACTAAAAATCAAGATAAATGGAGAATTAAGAAGATAATACCTGGTTAAATGGGTTGCCTCCCAGCTAGCGCTAAATTTTTCGTCTTCAGCCAGACGTGACTGAAATTCATCTGTTAAGGAGGTTTCAGCGTCGTTTTGGATGTCCGATCAAAGACAATCCCGTGAGCGTTGCTTTTGAAGGGTCTCTTCCAACGGTAAAGTGGCAAAAAGAGTTCTGTCTCATTCAGTGCTTGTGCCACCTTTTTAATCTTTGTTGCTCCAGTGGTTCCTGAAAAGAAAGAAAGAAAATCAGGAGGTCTTGTATGGTTCTTGACTTGGAATGGAAGTTCCATTCTGTCAAGCTTCTGGTTGATATCTTTATATTGTACTCCCCAAAACAGCGATGTTTTTCCTGAATGCTCTGGATCTTTAATAAAGTCAGACATTTGCTCCTCCATTTGCTCTGTTTCTTGCTCCACCTTTTCTTCACAGATGAGTTTGAAAATTTCTGCATTCAGCTCTTCATCTGTCATCTGTGAAATACATGTTTCAAAATTTTCAACCTGAGGAGAAATGTTAGTTTTTAGGTCTTCATCCTCTGATCTGGTTGAAATGATTGGCTCAGGTAGATCTTCATCAAACATTTGTGCAATGGAATCTCCAAGATCTTCATTTTGAGGATACAGAATTCCATCCTCAATTTTTGATGCAGTTGGTACAAATATTTCAGCTTCATCCTCGTCAGAATCTGAAAAATAGAAATCAAATCGAGACTTTGCCGGTTCGGGTTCCTGAACTGATACCTCTGGTTCTTGATTCTCCTCAGCCTCCTCTTTTGCTAAAGTGTCATCGTGAAATGTTTGGTACTCTGAGGCTTCATCTGAAAATGATTCTTGAGGTATATAGCTCTGGTTTTCTATTAATTGTCTGATCTGATCTGTCATTCTCTGTATGGATCCTGCGTTACTCTGAATTTGTGCATCAAATCGAACTGCTTGTTCTTTGAACGTGTGAATCAATTGATCTTCCTCAGATGGTTCTGGTTCTTGATAAGAATCGAAGGAAGATGGTGGATAAGATAGAAAATGTGATGATTCTTCGTACCTTGGTTGATTCCAAAAATTCTGCCACTCTGAAAGGTAAATACATTGATCGCTCGGGTGGTTGCCATCACAAATTACACATCTCCCCATTTCATTCTGTTGAGCAAATGTAGTATTGCTTGATTCTGAATTCCAGTGATAATTGTTGGGCTGGACAACAGGCCTCAGAAAACTAGACTGTTGCTCCCAGATTTGGGGTGTATCTTCTTGTAAAGTTCGTGATTTCTCAATTTCCCAATAGTGTTCCATTTTTTTTAATCACCTGAAAACAAAAGAAATAAAAATTACAAAATAAAAGAAAGAAAATTAGATATAAGTAATTTAGATAGTTTCAAAATTAACAACTCAAGAAAATAGTCCCCCCCCGGCAACGGCGCCAAAAACTTGACCGGCGTAACAACACACACGTATAACGCAAGCGCACGTATCGTTCAAGTAGTATAAAAATATCGATCCCACGAGGACTTAATTCCTACTGTTGTTATTAATTGTTGATACTATTTATTTACAAATATCTAATTATAGGGAGAAGGGAATTGATTGCTTGAAATGATTTGATTTGTAGATTTACTAAATAAATAAAAAGACAAAAGATAAAAGAAAATACTAAGGAAAATAAAAAGACTTAAAGATCTAGGGTTGTGAATCTTTCTAATATCAATTAAAAGATGAAGTAGTTAAATCATAGTTGGGTAAATTATTGAATTATTAATCTGGAACACTAAATTATGTAAAAGCCTCTTCCGAATGATCATTTACAAATACCTAGTATAATCCAATTGAACCATATGTCTATGTCAATTAAATTACCTAGATTCATTAAGATTGAGTTCCAATTATGACTACCCCCGCCCAACAGGTATATTCCTATCCTGTAAGGAAATCTATTAAAGGTTTATCTATCCTTAAAGAAGATCGTGGGTTGTTGAGACTAAGGTCTTAAACTTAAAATCCCTATGTCTAGTTCATTTTAAGTTTATCTAAATCAATTTTATTAATGGCCAATTAATAAAAAGGCATTAAGATTATGACTCAATAAATAACTCTTTTAAATTACTCAAACTATAATCTAACCCTTTTAAAACCGATTATATTAGATTTTATCACAACCCTAGATATTTAATTTAGTTACTATACATAATTAAAACTGATATAAACTTAAAAGACAGAAAATGAAATTGCAGAAAGTAATTAAAATAAATAAATGAAATGCTAAGGTAAAAGGAAATAACTTCTACTATATACTATTTAGATATCTCCCATAAAATAATAATATATTAACTTGTGATATTTTAAACCAACCGTCCAGAATGGCGGTATCCTGATTAAGTCAATTCAAATATACCAGCCATAAGGCGGAACAGAAATATAAATTTAAACCAACCGACCTAGAATGGCGGTATCCTCATTAAGTCAGGTTTAACCAGTTTAAATTGAATAACCAACCGACCTAGAATGGCGGTATCTTTTTATTAATTCAGATTTTAAATAGTTTATATATCATATTTTAAGGGAGATTATTCTAAATAGCAAAAGTAAAAGAATTACCTTATTACCTCAGCATAGAGACGTTACCCCCTCATGGATGGTTAGAATTACTACTACAAAGCGAAATAAATCTGAAAAAGAAGAAAATATGAAGAACTCTCAATTTATTTATAAGGATTTCAGAGGAAGAGGTACATTTGAAACTAAAAATTTGAAATCTATTTATAGGCAAAAAAATCTAATTTTTATATTATTTTTCAGATTTTTTTTTTTATTATTTTTCTGATTTTTATTATTTTATTATTATTTTTTTTTGGATCGCTGAATTTTCGACACGTGGCATGGTGTGCTAAAAATGACGGCTCGTTGAATCTTTGACACGTGGCATGGTGGTTAAATTACTAAAATACCCTCGGTGTCGGGATGCCCAAAATTACCAAAATACCCTT
This sequence comes from Zanthoxylum bungeanum, assembly GCA_019454045.1. Lineage (NCBI taxonomy): Eukaryota > Viridiplantae > Streptophyta > Magnoliopsida > Sapindales > Rutaceae > Zanthoxylum > Zanthoxylum bungeanum. The sequence goes on from SKCR01028384.1 coordinate 131,508, forward strand.
TTCGCCAAATTTCACAATTTTGCTCCAAATCACCTCCAGAATATCTTGAAACTTTATTTCGGTGTCGGGATGTCCAAAATTACCAAAATTTGTGTCGGGACGTCCAAAATTACCAAAATACCCTTTTTGCCAAATTTCACCAAATTTCACAGTTTTGCTCCAAATCACCTCCAGAATGTCCTGAAACTTTATTTATCTGCAAAATAACCACAAAACACATCAAAATATTCACAAAACTCAAGAAACTATACAAAATATTAAGTTAAATGAGTGGGAAATAGTGATACATTTATCACTCATCACAAGTCTCAAGATGTTTGCCTGAAATGCGGCAAGAAAGGTCACTGGAAGCGTGACTGCCGCATGAACAAGGGACATAAGGAGGACATACAGGCGGGCAAGGCACCGCCTCAGGTATGTTTGTTATTGAGATAAATATGACTACTTCTAGTCTTAATAAAAATTGGATTTTTGATTCTGGCTGTGGTTCTCATATTTGTACTGATGTGCAGGATCTGCATGATAGCAGGAGACTGGCTTCGGGGGAGGTAGATCTACGAGTTGGAAATGGAACTTCTGTTGCTGTTTTGGCCGTAGGCACTTTTGTTTTGGAACTGCCCTCGGGGCATGTACTTAAACTAAATGACTGTTATTTTGTTCCTAGTTTAACTAGGAATATTATTTCTGTATCTTTGTTACCCAGTATGGGTACACTTTTGTATTTAAAAACACCAGGTGTTATTTATATAAAGATGATGCAGAAATTTGCACTGCCGATGCAAATAATGGTCTTTATATTTTGAATATAAATAAATCTCCAAAACGTAAAATAACAAACAAAAGGCTCAAAATGAGTAATCTAAAGGAAGAAACTTATTTGTGGCATTGTCGTCTGGGACACATCAACAAGACTCGCATATCCACACTTTCGAAGAGTGGGTACTTGGACGGATTTGATCCAAATTCATATGACGTCTGCGAATCTTGTTTATGAGGCAAAATGCCTAAATCACCTTTTAGTGGTAAAGGTGAACACGCCACTGAACTGTTAGCCCTCGTTCATAGTGACGTTTGTGGGCCCATGTCTAGCCAGGCTAGAGGTGGATATCGATACTTTGTAACCTTTACGGATGATGCATCGCGTTATGGTTATGTGTATCTAATGATGCACAAGTCGGAAACTTTTGAGAAATTCAAAGAGTTTCGACACGAAGTTGAAAAACAAACAGGCAAGAGTATTAAGACATTACGGTCGGACCGTGGTGGCGAATACTTAAGTAATGAGTTTCAAGATTACTTGAAAGAATATGGTATTCTTTCACAATGGACTCCTCCTGGAACACCACAATTAAATGGTGTGTCTGAACGGAGAAACCGTACCTTGCTTGACATGGTAAGGTCGATGATGAGTCGCACTGAGCTACCTATATGCTTCTGGGGACATGCATTAGAAAGTGCAATTCTTATTTTGAATAGGGTTCCGTCAAAGTCTGTTGAACAGACTCCGTATAAGATATGGACAGGAAAGAAACCAGGTTTCTCATTCCTGAAGATTTGGGGTTGCTGGGCATACGTCAAACGTTTGGAAGGTACCAAACTTGAACCCAAATCAGATAAATGCCTATTTGTTGGATATCCTAGGGAAACCAAAGGATATTACTTCTATTACCCACAAGAGAACAAAGTATTTGTTGCTCTACATGCGGTTTTCCTTGAGAAGGAATTCCTAAATGCAGTGTTTAGTGGGAGGAAAGTAGAACTCGATGAAAGTCGTAGTGATACTGTTCCTGACAATGAATCGAGAACAGAACATGAACAGTCCATCCAGGATGAGACTGAACCACAATCTTCAATTACACAAGGACTACGTAGGTCGGAGAGAGTCAGGGTAATACCTGAGAGGTATGGATTCCTGATCTCACCTCATGTAGATATTAATCTTATTGAGGATACTGAACCGGCTACGTATGAGGAAGCGATACAAGGTATCGAATCCACTTTATGGCAAGAGGCCATGAAGGCCGAAATGGATTCCATGTATACCAACCAAGTTTGGACACTAGTTGATGCACCAGAAGGCGTAAAACTTATTGGATGCAAATGGGTCTTCAAGAAGAAGACCGACATGGATGGCAACGTACAAACGTACAAAGCTAGGCTCGTAGCGAAGGGGTATCGTCAACAACTTGGGGTTGATTATGACGAAACTTTCTCACCCATTGCCATGATTAAATCCATTCGGATAATGGTTGCGATAGCTGCATATTACGATTACGAAATATGGCAGATGGACGTTAAAACCGCTTTCCTTAACGGAAACCTGTTGGAGGATGTTTATATGCAACAACCTGACAGTTTTATCGCACCAAGACTTGCAAACAAGGTTTGTAAGTTAAATCGGTCCATTTATGGACTGAAGCAAGCATCGAGGTCATGGAACACACGTTTTGATGAGGAAATAAAAGAATATGATTTCATTCAAAACGTAGATGATCCGTGTGTATATAAGAAGGTTAGTGGGAGTGCACTGACTTTTATTGTCCTTTATATCGACGATGTATTGCTTATAGGCAATGACATTCCCATGTTAACGTCGGTGAAAGCTTGGCTTTCATTGAAATTCTCCATGAAAGATCTGGGAGAAGCAGCTTTTATTCTAGGAATAAAGATCTACAGGGATAGATCTAGAAGGCTACTTGGACTCTCCCAGAGTACATATATTGATAAAGTGTTGAAGAGATTCAACATGGATCAGTCCAAGAGGGGACTGTTGCCAACATCACATGGCGTCTATCTATCTAGGGACATGTGTCCTAAAACACAAGATGAGAGAGACAACATGAGTCGGACTCTGTTCACCTCGGTAGTTGGATCGATCATGTATGCCATGATATGTACACGACCTGATGTGTCCTATGCTTTGAGCATGTGTAGTCGATATCAGGCCGATCCAGGAAAGGATCACTGGATGGCGGTTAAGAGTATCCTTAGGTATCTTAAGAGAACTAAGGATGTTTTCTTAATCTATGGAGATGGAGAACTTGAGGTATCTGGGTATACCGATGCAAGTTTCCAAACCGACAGAGACGACTTCAAGTCACAAACCGGGTACATATTTTGCTTGAATAACGGAGCAGTGAGCTGGAAATCTTCCAAGCAAGATACTGTTGCCGATTCAACAACTGAAGCGGAGTACATTGCAGCAGCTGAAGCAGCAAAGGAAGCAGTTTGGATCTGAAAATTCCTAGTTGGATTAGGAGTAGTTCCATTAGCAGCTGAGCCCGTTTTATTGTATTGTGACAATAGCGGGGCCATAGCGCAGGCTAAGGAACCAAGGTCTCATCAACGATCCAAACATGTTCTTCGACGATTCCATCTGATTCGAGAGATCATACATCGTGGCGATGTGAAGATCGAAAAGATCGCATCAGAGGACAACATTGCAGATCCGCTGACGAAAATAATTCCTCGGGAAAAGTTTGAGCGACACATACATAGTTCAGGTATTAGATGCTTGAGTGACTGGCTATAGGCCAAGTGGGAGATTGTTAGACAGTTATGACCCATAGCGTCACTATTTTGTAAATGATATTGTATTATTGTACAAAATTAACTATGTAGTAATGAAATTGCCTTTTACCGTTTTGTAATTTATTTACTTTGATATAAATGGTAAGAGTCCCTATGATTAGTTCTGGATTGTGATGATATGAGACGGTATCAATCCATAAAGGTTTAATCATTAAATATCCCTGGTCGTAGTATTATCGAGATTGGACATCGATAATGCGGAATAGACTAGTACTGCACTTGTGCATGTTGTGAGGGCACAAAAGCATAGTTCTAATATATTTAAGTATAGGATACTTATGCAAGTGCGGTAGGAGGTTGTGTTTTACCGATGGTACGGAAAACAGCTTCGCTCTGGATAGACCCCGCGGAATCCCATTGGTAGTATGTCTGCGTGTCTATGGGAGTCCGCTTCAGGGTAGGTGCATATGATCTTAACCTGAGACTTGCATCGCTAGTACTTACGACAATCGGTAAACTTTAGTTTTGGTGGTCCAGGGCTTTAACGGGTTCTGTGTACACCTCTTCTGGATTTATCGAGAATCGTAGTGTATTGGGTGTGATGTCAAGATGGAAGTATCACTTCAGACATATGGAGATGATGATCGCAAGGGATACAGAACTAGTACTCTATAATGGTTGCAACCATCGGGATAATATGACTAGGTCAGGATTATCCGATTCAAAGAGACTGGTTGCTTGATGTCCGATATGTGTATCGTACGGGGCAGACACATCTCCAGCCCCAGGCCTTACATGTGATCATCCGATACTGGTTCGATATACACTATACTACGGTATACTACGCCTGTTATAGATCTTATATTCCAATAAGAATATTTCTGGAGAATTGGGTAGGCATGGCGTTTTGCTAGAGGCTAACCTTGTCTTGTAAATCGGTAAAAACGTAGTACTTGGTACGTACGTATTCAGATAATCTGACGGCCGTATTTACTGCCAACATATCCAGAGATCTCTTGGGTCGCTTCCCGAAGATTCACCAATGACGTATGATTCAAACTCGATTAATCTTGGATTAATTAAGGAGAGACTTTATCTTGGATAAAGTACTATACATAGAGAGAGAACGAGTAATTTGGAATTAATCGTAAATTATTATATTCGATATAATAATCGAAATTCGATTTCGACGCGAAATTAAATTAGATTTTAATTCGGGCAAACGAGTTAATTTAGAATTAATTCGTTAGCGACGTAAATAATAATTTCGCTAGGCGCAATTATTTATTTAAATTCGATTTAATTAACGTCGCGACGTAAGTTCGGTATTTCGGAAATATCGAACCCGAACGCGTGAGTGCACGTGGGCCCACTTTCATTTGGAAACGTGTGGGGCCCACATGACACATGTCATATTATGCATTATTTAACTCTAATGCATTGCATGGAGATAGTGTACAATGCACTCAATGGTTTTGCATGGAAATTGAGTGTTTGACACTCTAAGCCATTGCATGATTTGTGTCATAAGTTTATTATTAATTTAATAGATATTATGGCATAAATATAAATTGATTTTTTGTAACAAAAATCATTCAATTTTTCTCTCTCACATTGCCGAAACTTGCAAGCAGTTTTTGGCTCTCATTTCTTCAATTTTTTGTGGCAAGATTTGAAGAAGTTGTGCATTCAAAATCACAACAAAGGCTAGCACCTTCAAGGGATCATACATAGGTGATATGGGAAGCTAATCCTTGAGCTTGGAAGGATCAAACTCGACTTGGAGTCCCTCTTTTCTTCTTGGCCGAGAGCTTCACTGCACAAGGGAGGAGTTTTCGCATCATCTAAGCATCCATTTTCAAGTATTGTGAGTATGATTCCGCCATACTTCAATTTATTCATTCATGTATTTATATATTTTGCTTGTTCTTGTTGATCTTGGGGCTTGGTTATTTTTTTTCAACAGGGCCTTCCCAAGTTGGAAAACCGCCAGTTCTGGATAGCGGCAATCTTAGCAGAAACGGGCTTTGTTCCCGATGTTCCCCCAATGGGCCCCTGTTCAGACCATAGAATTTTCTATTCTCGGCCTCTTCTTCTTCAATATCCATGACAGTTTCCCTCAACTGCCGAAAGTCTGCAATCATGGAGGTCATCCTCCTCAACTTGCTGTAAATGGAGGGCTTGGTGCCCTTTATAATCATCTTAATCTGATCCTTCTCCGAAGGCCTAGTCTGCATCTTCAACAACTGACCCCTCCATTGGTCCACATACTCCTTAAAACTCTCCTCCGCTTTCTGCTTAACATTCTCCAGATCACGGAGTAATAGATCGATCTCTAGGTCAGTGACATACTGCTTCAGGAAGGAATCCGCCAACTCCCTCCAATCTTCCTTCATTTTCTTCTCCAAACTGTGGTACCACACCACGGGAGCTCCCTCGAGCGACATTCCAAACATTTTCTGCACTTGGCGCTGAGACAGGCCAACTGAACTCATGACTGATACAAACTGTCGGAGATGCACCCTTGGATCCCCATTCCCGTTAAACTTAGCCATATCAGGCATCTTAAACTGTGCCGGCAACTGTTCCTCGAAAGTCAGTGTGTCATAATCCAGCAAATCCTCATTCTTACCCCTCATCTTGCGGGTAACTGACTCAACCTGATCCCGAAGTTTCTGTAACTCTGTTTGAGACCTAGATACTCTGCCTGCTGCATACTCTGCCATATCATCATCAAAAGTGGAGATATCATCCCCCAACCCATTCGGAGGCTCCTCACGCCTCACATTCTCAGAAATTCCCCCAGCACGGGGCACAGCCATACCAGCCACAGCAGTAGTCAATGCTTGCAACTGTTCAGTGACCTTGGCGAGACTGTTCTCTAACTGATCCATACGGGATACCTCATTACCAGATTCACTCATGACTGTTACTGTTCTTTTAATGAGCCTTGTCCATTCTCTAACCCAAACGTATCTATGATGTCTTTTTAAGACATATATGGTGTTAACATGATATATGTATGTATGAGGTGCATGAGATGCATGTAACATATATAACATACTACATTAACTAAAATTCTCAAATAAATCGGCCTGTTATCATTTTAGAAACTTTCGGGCTAACTGTCATAGGAGTGAACTCTTCCCAGTTTAAATGGCCCAACAAGTTCACATCTCATGGCAAGGAGCCCAACTAAATCCAAATGGTAATGTTCCGAACACAAACACAAAGTGGCCCATCAACACTTAGAAGCTTTTGGCCCAATCGTCATAAAATACGTTCTTGTCCCAGTTTAAATGGCCCAACATGCCCATATCCCATGACAAATGGTCCAAATGGATCCAAACGACGATGTTCCCAAACACAAGCATAAAAGATAATGCAAACATAAAGTAATAATTTCTACGTAATGGCCCATCAACATTTCAGAAGCTTTGGGTCTAGTAGTCATAAGGTACGAACTCGCACCAGTTTAAATGGCCCAGCAAGTCCGCATTTCTGATAATAGTCCAACTGCATCCAAATGAGGATGGTCCACAAGCACATATTCAAGGAAATAATTGTTACTTTAACCATACAAACCCGGTCTATTGGTGGGTTCGCAAGAGTGTAGACAAAGGCTCTCACTGGCGAATGATGGCCCACAACTAGGTCTCCCCAATCAAGGGTTCGAGCGACCAAGTGAGCGCACCCTTTTTTATACACTAAGGTACGTGCCAATGAGGTATGATGTGTGACTGACTGTCAAATGGATTTCCCGTTGTAGATTCCCCAGAGGGAGGGTGGAGCGAGGCTCTCTTATGTACCCTAGCCTCTTAGGCTCTTATCGCTTGGTGATAGGAATAAACAACTCCAAATTAGTCCATCACAATAGGCTAAGGGTAGATGGCCATATAGGTGCCTTCACAGCTTTTCCTTCTAGGAAGGTAGTGAATCAAGAAAGACACCAAACCATTACCTAGCCTCAAGATGCCCTTGATTAAACCCTCATTTTATCCACTATAGACACGGTCAATTAGAACATAAATCCAAACATTACAAGACAATATTTCGGGGCCGATTCTCTATCCCCAGTGGAGTCGCCAGACTGTGGGACACAAGAACTGGACGACGCATGCTGTTCCGAGTGTTTTTTGTGGGTTTTTAGTGTAGTCTTGTGTGATTATTTTAAGGATTATAAATGCAGTTTTTTATGTTACTATTTTGAGGATTTTAGGGACTGATTTAAGAGGATTTGGCTGCTGTTTTGGGGGTGATTTGGGCTACTATTCAGGCGTGTTTTAGGAGGTATAGGGGCTGCTATTTTCGGTGGAAAGGGGCTGCTGTTTGGGGGTGTATTTTCGGTGATGTGTGGAGGTTTAGGGGCTGCTGTTTTCGGTTGTGGAGTGGGGGAGGTGAAGAGAATTATTTGTGTTTTTCTTCTTGCTATTGCCGTGAGTGGCTGGGGCTCTTGGTGTTGTGATTTTCGTGTAAGTCTTGTGTATGAGCTAGGGGAGTGCATGTCTTGGTTATGGGTTGTTTATATAGAGAAAGGTTAGGGCTACTCCTTGTCTCACAAGGAAGGGATTTTGGCATTAAAAGGAGGATTTGATTTGGTATTCAACAAGGAAATGATTAGATTGAGGGGGGACAAATCTTGGCTAGATTAGGAATACAAAATATTTAATTTGTTATGATTGATTTTAATTAGGCATGACATCTTTTTAATTTAGTATGTGATTTTGTTTAGTTAGGAAGTTAATATATTTGATTTGTTTTAATTAGGTATGATTATATTATGTTTTATTTAATTTGGTATATGACTTAATTAATTATTTTATTTAATTATATTATCTAATTAATATTTAATTTAATTTCCGATGTGTTTTAAATGTGTTTTATTAATTGGGATGTGTTTTATGGGCTTTGGGGGGCTAATTGGGCTGGGGTGTGAGGCTAGCAGCAAAACCAGAAATACCGACGCCGTTCGAACGCCCATTCGAACGCTACACGAACGCCCGCAATCTGCTTGACGTTCGAACGAAGTAACGAATGCAGCACTAACGAAGACAGTGAACTTGCGAAATGAATCTGATGACGTACCTATTCTGAATTTCCCCTTCCGACCTCCGTTTCCCGCAATATCCTTAGCTAAAAGGGTAGTGCCTCCAATTGAGACTCATCATCGGGTTTCACATGCGAAAATGCAATGCCTACACCCATGCAAGGAAAATCCTAGCCCACTCCTATAAAAAGACACACAAACCAAACCCTTCACCCCCTAGCATCCTCACGGCAACCTAACCCCTAGAGAGAGCACTCATTCACACCAAACAGTAACAAAAAACAGACCAAGTAGCAAATAGCAGAAAGCTAAACCAAGTCTGGGGGCGACCAGTCTACCACCCCGCGAATAAGGGATGTATCGAGAACTTGAGCAATGAGACTAAAGAGAACTGACCAATCACCAGAAAAGAACTGGCAGAAGGAAATTGTTAACCGACCCAGGGGGTGATCAAAGACATTTGTAGGCGAATGGCACCAAGGAGCACAAGGAATGTCTAACCCATCGGAATAGGAAATACATCCATGCATACATGCATACACGTCACATACACATATTTTTTGTTCGCAGGTTTTGGAGAAAATGAAAAGGCGGCAAAGACAAGCAGTTTCGGGATTGAATCCCAGGGTCGAGGCCCACATTATCAGTAGTTCGGGAATGAATCCCAGGGTGGAGGCCCACATTATCAGGAGTTTCGAGAATGAATCCCAAAGTCGAGGCCCACAGTATCAGTAGTTTCAGGAAAGAATCCTAGGGTCGAGGCCCACATTATCAGCAGTTTCGAGAATGAATCCCAGGGTTAAGGCCCACATCATCAGCAGTATCAGGAATGAATCTCAGGGTCGAGACCCACATCATCAGCAGTATCGGGAATGAATCCCAAGGTCGAGGCCCATATTATCACCAGTTTCAGGAATGAATCCCAGGGTCGAGGCCCACATTATCGGTAGCATCGGGAATGAATCCCAGGGTCGAGGCCCACATTATCAGCAGCATCGGGAATGAATCCCAGGGTCGAGGCCCAAATAATCAACAGTTTCAGGAATGAATCCCACGGTCGAGGCCCACACTATCAGCAGTTTTGGGAATGAATCCCAGGGTCGAGGCCCACGTTGTCAGCAGTTTCGGGAATGAATCCCAGGGTCGAGGCCCACGTTTTCAGCAGGTTCGAGAATGAATCCCAGGGTCGAGGCCCACATTATCAGCAGTTCCGGGAATTAATCCCAGGTTTGAGGCCTACATTATCAACAGTTTTGGGAATAAATCCCAGGGTCGAGGCCCACAGTATAAACTCAGTTTGGGAATGAATCCTGGAAATCGAAGCATCTCACATCAATAACGGTTCGGGAATGAACTATCACATCAGCGACACCTCGGGAATGAGGTTTAGCATGTCGGGAATGGCGCTCCGGGAATAGAGCATGGTTCAGAAGTGGACCACAACTATCACATCAGCGACGCCTCGGGAATAAGGTCTAGCATGCTGGGAATGGCACTCTGAGAATGAAGCATGGTTTGGGAATGGACCACCTCACAGTAACGGTTCGGGAATGAACCACCTCTTATCAGCTCAGTTTGGTAGTGATTCCTAGAGATCGTAGCATCTTGCATGGATGAACCTTGGGGTCGAAGCACCTCACCACCTCCTATCAGCTCAGTCCGGTAGTGATTCCTAGAGATCACAACATCTTGTATGGATGAACCTTGGGGTTGAAGCACCTCGCCACCATATCAGCTCAGTCCGGTAGTGATTCCTAGAGATCGCAGCATCTTGCAGGGATGAACCTTGGGGTCAAAGCACCTCGCCACCATATCAGCTCAGTTCGGTAGTGATTCCTAGAGATCGTAGCATCTTGCAGGGATGAACCTTGGGGGTCGAAGCACCTCGCTACCATATCAACTCAGTTCAAAGCAACATGTAAGTCAGGCAGCAGCTGGCGAGCCAGGTAAGTAAAAATGCATGCACGACTTATATAGGATTGTCACTGTCACACACTGCACAAATCCCATCAAAGTAGGGGCGACTGTATGCACTATATTTTTGTATAAGGCCCGATGATGAACCTCATATGGAGGCACTACCCTTTAAGTTGTGGAAGTCGGGGAAACAGACGTCGGAAGGGAAAATTCAAAAAAATCACATACCTAAATTAAATAAATCAAATCAAATCTCCTAAATCATTTTCCTAAACTAAATAAATCACCTTCCTAAATTGAATACATCTTTTCCTTATAACACACTAATTAAAGATACCCCCCATGATTGCATGATTTCTTTCCTTCCCATGCAAGGAAAATCCTAGCCCACTCATATAAAAAGACACACAAACCAAACCATTCACCCCCTAGCATCCTCACGGCAACCTAACCCCTAGAGAGAGCCCTCATTCACGCCAAACAGCAACCAAAAACAGACCTAGAGGTCATTCATGCCAAATACAAAAGTAATAATTAAAACCCCTCACATAGCCATTGACGAAAACACAACAAGCCGCTGACCCACACACACGTAAACAAAGACACAGCCCACCCCACAATTACATACAAGTCGTCACCTAGCAACCTCAATAACCGTGAAGCAAAACAAATCGAAACAGCCCCTCCCCAAGCCGAAAATAGTGAACGGCATGCTTGGTGGATGTGGAATACGTCCAACCGGGTATGTGAAGTCCTACATTGAAAACAGCCAAATTCTTTGGTCACATGTTTAGTATTCTGCATTTATTTTGTGTTATTTATCTTTCTTCATTGTTTCGCATGTTTGTCTCTTCGGTTATTTATGGTTATATGCATTATCATGTTTCATGTATGTCAATATTGGGTTAGTAATTGAGTGTTGCTTCTCGTGGTATATCGGATGGAAACCCAGACATAAATTCCGTAGCCGAATTCGAATGGACGGTAGTGCGGTATGTACTTAGGATACAACTCCATGTACCGCTAGGGGAAACACTCATTCATGTGTTTATACTATTGCATAAATATTTTCATTACAATTGGCATAAGTAAGTGACCATTACTAACCCAACAGATTGAGGTCTTCCCTTACGAGGGGTGAGTGCGGCCTTAAATCATTTCCCAGTTCACACTGGGTGGCGACTCCATTTTTATTTCTCCGGTTTATTCCCCCGCAGGCTACTCTATACTCCCTACCGGGCCATGAGCCTGGAACAGCATCGTCGATTTCTGTGTCCTACAACCGTGTGATTGTGACACGTGTCACGAGATGATTGGCTAATGATGACGTGGCTGACACGTAGCACGCTGGCTCGGCAAGGGACTGATATGGATGCCACATGGCTGACACATGGATGACATGTGGATGACACGTGACAATGGTGATTATCGGCAGCATGTGATGGTGACACGTGGCATGCGCACGTTAGCAAGATCAGCGCACGTTAGCAAGATCGGTGCACGTTAGCAAGATTCAGTGCACGTTAGCAAGATCAAACTTCTGAGATTTTGACATATGTCTTGGCGCATTTTAGCAGGCTCCTAGCGCACGTTAGAGGCTGTGACACAGGCTGCGCGTCGTGATGCGCTAAATGACCATTTTGCCCTTTTGTCCGTTTTTCATTGTTTTGGTCCCGAATCACCTCTAGAGAGTCCTGAAACTTTATTTATCTACAAAATAACACAAAACACATCAAAATATTCACAAAGCTCAAGAAACTATACAAAATAATAGGTCAAATGAGTGGGAAATAGTGATACTAATATTTTTTTCCCTAAAGTTATATTGGAATTCACACCTTTTTGGCAATGAAACTATTTTCTCTGTTTTTTTTACAACATCTTCAATCCTTGTAACGAGCTTTAGGCCAGTGACTCCCAAACCAATTGGTTTTATGGCTAGGTGTTAAGACACCCCTACGGACTTAATTGCCCAGATCTCAGATGTTAAAAGTTATACCGTTTGACGGGAACAATCACTGCTTACTGAGGCAAGAAGTCCGGTTACTAAGTAGAAACTTAATTATTAACTCAGGCTCTACTGTTTGATTTCAACAATCACTGCTTACTGAGGCAAGATTGTTGGCTTAGTAAATGGTGTGAAAAACTTTTGCTTTGCGCTGTCCCAAAACTGCACCTACAGTAAAATCACTGGCATCGAACATTACTTCAGATGGGAGCGTCCAATCTGGTGCTACTATGATGGGGGTAGAGACCGTCTTCTATTTCAAGATCTCAAAAGCATGGTAGCTGATGAGCGGAAAATATATAACTATTTACCGCCCATTTTACCTAATATTTTGTTTAGTTTCTCGGGAACGTTTTGATGTGTTTTGATGTGTTTTGTAGATAAATAAAGTATCGGTACTTAATGGAATCAACTCGGGGCTAAAATAATGAAATCCGGAGCAAAAAAATGGCGAAAACGGAAATTTACTATACTCGTCACGAAGTGTAGTCCTAAATTAATATTTTGCGCAAGTTTGGTATTTTGGCCATAAAGTTTGCATCCGATATAGGATTGAGGTGATTTAAGTTCCAGATTAAATAAGACTCAAAGATCTTCAATTTTGAAGAACAAAATAATTTCAAATTCTTAAGATTTCATTACCGAACTGGATGAAACATCCGTAAGTGTGTTATGTGTAATTATTAAAGTCATTTTCAAAACAAATAAATAAATAAATAATGAAAATTGTCACCAAACATGCTTGCATGTTTGGTGGAGGATTTGGTGCCATGTTAGGTGGAGAAATTAGTGGATAAATTGGTGAAGGCAAAATTTTGCCTATAAATACCAAGCCATTTCATTTGTAAATTTCATATATTCTTCTATGTAATTCCTTAAGAATACTAAGAAGATTGTATCTTACTTGTTTATTTACAGCTTTCAGTAATTAATTTCCGCTTTTGCACTTTCTTTTCTTTACTTTTCAGTCTTTACTTTCAGCAATTTACTTTTACGCACAATACTTTTCTTTCTTTAATTTTCAGTTTTTACTTTTCAGTAATGAGGAGGTGACTCCCCCTTGCTGGGGTAAGAGGTAAAGCTTTTATTACTAATATTTATATTAATATCCCTCAATTATAATATATAAATTATCTTAAAACTTGACTTAATGAGGATACCGCCTGATTGGTCGGTTGGTAATTATTGAAATTGGTTTTAACATGACTAAACTGGATACTGCCTGATTGGTCGGTTGGTAATTAATTATTAATTTGACTTAATCTGGATACCGCCTATATGGCTGGTTGGTAATTATCATGCAATGTTAATATATTATATTAAGGGAGATATCTAAAATAGAATAAATAAAAGTGGATCATTTTACCTCAACATTTTCTTTTATTGTACTTTTACTTTATTTACTTTTCAGCAATTTACTTTCAGCATTTACTTTTCAGCAATTTACTTTCAGCATTTACTTTCAGCATTTAATTTTTTGTATTTAATTTTCAGCATTTACTTTCTGTCATTTACTTTTCAGTATTTAATTTCCAGAAATTTACTTTATGTCTTTTATTTTATTTAAGCTTTTACTACCCGTAAATATGTGTCATAACTAAGTCAATTATCTGGGGTTGTGATGAAATCCAATACCACCAGTTTAAAAGGGGTTAATTTACAGTTTGGGTAATATAAAGGTTTATTTATTAAATCTTAAACTTAATGCTTCTTGTTAACTGTCCATTAATAAGATTGGTCAGGTAAACTTAAAATGAACTTGGAAAAAGGAATTTTAGGTTAAAGATCTTAGACTTAATAACCCACGATCTTCATTGAGGATAGATAACCCTTTAATAGATTTCCTTACATGATATAAATATACCTGTCGGGCGGGGGTAGCCATAATTGGAACTTGCACTTAAGGAATTCAGGTAACTTGATTGACATAGGAATATGATTAATTGGGTTACACTGGGTATTTGTATTTGACCATCGGAAGAGGCATTTACATAATTTCGTGTTCCAGGTTAATAAACCAATATATTACACAAACGTAAAATAACCACTTCATCTTTTAAAAGATATTGGAAAGATTCACAACCCTGGATTGTTTATAAATTTGAATTTTCTTCAAACTATTTTCGAGCAATTTTATTTACTTGTTTTAAGTTTAAAATCACTTTCAAATCAAACAACAAATCCATTAGATACTTGTAAACATTTAGCTTCATAAATTAATAAAAGGTTTTAAGTCCTCGTGGGATCGATACTTTTTATACTACTTAAACGATACGTGTGCTTGCGTTATACGCGTGTGACAACGCCAGTCAGTAGCATTCTTTGGTGAAGTGGAATGACACGTCTTTCTCCAGCAGATTGCACAAAGGTTTAGCAATATTGGAGAAATCCTTGATGAATCTCCTATAAAATCCTGCGTGTCCGAGAAAACTTCAAATTTCTTTGATTGATGATGGTGGGAGGTAGTTTCTCTATAGTCTCAATCTTTCATGCACTATGAGATACGATGTCCCAGGACAATGCCTACCTCGATTCCTTTTTGTGAGATATGATGTCCCAGGACAATGCCTTCCTGCATTATGAAGTGGCATTTCTCTCAGTTCAGTACCAGATTAGTATCTTCATATATTTGTAACATTTTTCCAGATTTTGTAAGTAGTGGTCGAATGAGTTTCCAAATATTGAGAAGTCATCCATGAAGACTTCCATGCCTTGTTCTTTCATGTCTGAAAAGATGGCCATCATGTAATGTTGAAATGTGGTAGGAGCATTACAAAGTCCAAATGGCATCCTGTGAAATGCAAAAGTACCATACGGGCATGTGAAAGTGGTTTTCTCCTGATATTCTGGGGCGATGGCAATCTGATTGTACCCCGAGTATCAATCCACAAAGCAATAGAAATCATGCCCCGCCAATCTGTCTAGCATCTAGTCAATGAATGGTAGCGGGAAATGATCCTTCTGTGTGGCTTTGTTCAGCTTCCTGTAGTCTATGCACACTCTCCATCCAGTCATTGTCCTTGTTGGAATCAGCTCGTTCCTTTCATTTGTAACTACAGTCGTTCCTCCTTTCTTGGGTATACATTGCATAAGACTCATCCAAGAGCTGTCAGAGATAGGGTAGATGATGTCTGCATTCAACCATTTGATGATTTCTTTCTTTACTACTTCATTCATAATTAGATTCAGCCTTCGTTGATACTCCACTATGGCTTTGTACTCATCAATCATCAGGATTTTGTGCATGTAAAATGATGGACTAATGCCTCGAATATCTGCTATAGTCCAGCCAATAGCTCTTTTGTACTCATGTAACACTCTCAACAACTTATCTTTATGCACCCATGTTAGTGATGAAGAAATAATCACAGGTAAATCAGAAGAGTTTTCTAAGTATGCATACCTGAGAAGGCTCAGAAGTGGTTTTAGTTCTATATGCGGTGGTTATTTAATCGGGGGCTTGATTCACTCCGTTTTTGGTAGTTCCAAGCAGTCCACCTATGGTGAAGATCTGAAGCGAGAGGCTCCATCAAGATAGTTGATGCATCCTAGAATATCATTATCTACTTCTCTGTCAGTCATGTTGGTGATGCATGCTTCAAGTTTGTCAGTGGAAAGTTGCATTGCATCTGTGTTCTGGATGATAATATCTATTACATCAAGTCTAAAACATTCCTTATCTTGTTCATCATTTGGGAACTTCGTGGCTTTGAAAACATTGAATGTTACTTCTTGGTACTGCACCCTCATGGTTAGTTCACCTTTTTGTACGTCAATGATGGTTCAACCTGTACCCGAGAATGGTCTCCCGAGGATTATTGGTACATCTTTATCTTCCTCCATGTCAATGACAATGAAATCTGCTGGGAAAATGAATTTGTCGATTTTGACAAGCATATCTTCCACTACACCTCTAAAAAATGTGAGTGGTCTGTCAGAAAGTGCAGAGTGACTGAGGTGGGCTTTGCTTCTCCAAGCTGTAGTTTTCTGTAAATAGACAAAAGGCATCAAGTTAATACTAGCACCTAAATTACACAAAGCCTTACCAAAGTAATGTTCTCCTATGGTGCAAGGGATGGTGAAACTGTTAGGATCCTTCAACTTTAGGGGAAGCTTCCTCTGAATGATGGCAATGCATTCTTCTGTTAGTGCTACAGTCTCGTAATCTCCCAATCTTCGCATTCATGACAGAATATATTTCATGAATTTAACATAATTGGGCATCTGCTCCAAAGCTTCTGCAAATGAAATATTGATATGCAACTTTTTGAATATCTACAGGAATCGAGCAAATTGCTTGTACAGTTTGTGTTTCTGGAGACGCTGTGGAAAAGGTGGAGTTAGAGTAAATCTTTCTCGATTATTTTCTTTTGCCTCTTTTTCCTCCATCTGTGGATCTGATTCATTGCTTTCTTTAGGAACATTCTCAGTAGATGCATTGACTCCAACATCTTTATTGATTTCAGTGCTGCTTTTCAACATGATGGCTTGGCATTGCTCATTCTCTATGTTCTTTGGATTTGGTTCTATATTGCTAGGAAGGGTACCTTGCAGTTTGTAACTCTAAGCATTGGCCAGTTGTCCCAATTGATTTTCCAGTGAATTTCAAGAAGATGCTTGATTTTGAACCACAGCTGCTAAAACGTCGTATTTGGTTTCTTGTTTTTTCATTTGGTCAAGCACTTCTACTATTCCTCGTTCTTTTTCATACTCCAGGCCTTTATTCTACTGTTAGAATCTGGGTGGTGGATTATTCATTTGCCCTGAAGTGTTGCTCCATGCGAAATTGGGATGATTCCTCCATCATAGGTTGTAGGTATTGTAACATGGATTGTTTCCATGTTTGTTGAATTTACTGACATAGTTCACAGTCTTATCATGTTGGTTGTAAGATTCTGCCTCTGGTGCTCCTCTATATGGTGAACTTGTGGATCCAACATTAACTTGTATGCTAAGAGTTTCCAGGCATTTGCATATCTAATCCAGCTTGGCACTCACAGCTGTGTTGGTTCCTACTTCGTGTATTTCTGTTATTCGATGGATCATAATTCTCTCTATTGGCCACAAGGAATTGTTGTTAGCCATTTCTTCAATTAAGTCCCAATCTTGATCTTCTCCTTTTGCCATTAAAGCTCCTCCAACAACAGCATCAACTGTAGTTTTCATCAATCCAGAAAGTCATTTGTAGAAGGTTTGGACTTGAAGCTACTTTGCAATTTCATGGTGAGTACATTTTCGGAGCAATTCTTTATATCTTTCTCATGCTTCACAAAGGGATTCTGAGTCATGTTGCACACATGATGTGATGTTATATCTCAATTTTGCTGTTCTGGCTGAGGGAAGTATTTTGCAAGAAATTTGGTGGCAAGATAAGTGGTTATATAACGTGCTGGTAGTGAATGGAGTCAAGCCTTAGCTCTATCTTTTAAAGAATATGGGAACACACGCAGACGCATTGCTTTTTCTCCCGCTCGGTTGTAATTGAATGTGCCACAAACTTCCAAGAAGTTGCTGATGGGGGCATTAGGATCTTCACTTGCACTTCCCCCAAACTAAACAGATTGCTGTATCATTTGAATGCATGTTTTGATGTCACAAGTATTTGCAGGTAAGAGAGGAAGTACAATACATGATATGAAGCCGTCAACCACCAGAATTGTTCTGTCTTGAATGGGAATTGGTGGTGCTCCTTCCAAAGGTTCAGGTTCTTGATTGTTCATGTTGATTAGTGCTTCCTGATCTTCTCGCATTTCCCTTCTTAATTTTTTGATAGTTATTTCAATTTCTGGGTCAAGCGGACGGATTTCAAAGCTTCTACTTCTTCTCATATAGTGTCTCAGAACCAAAAACACAATAAAACAAAAATAATAAGTAAAAACAAATTAGACACAAGTAAAGTATCTAACATCAAAATTAATAGTGAAAGATAAATAAGTCCCCAGCAACGGTGCCAAAAACTTGATCGGTGAAATCACACACGTAACGCAAGCGCACGTATCGCTCAAGTAGTATAAAAATACGATCCCACGAGGACTTAATTTCTACTGTTGTTATTAATTATTTATTCTATTTATTTATAGGTATCTAATTGGGGTGAGAAGGAAATGATCACTGATTGGTTGGTTGAATGTGGATTTGCTAAAAAAATAAAAACACAAAGAAAATACAAAGGAAAATAAACAAAAGACACAAACATCTAGGGTTGTGATTCCACACAATATTATTCTAATGATGAATTGATTCTCTTATACATGCAAAAGCCTCTGTCGATGTTCAGAAGAAACAAACACCCAAAGTAACTCAATTAACTATATGTCTATGTTAACCAAGAAACTCTGAATTCATTTAGATCAAGTTCCAATTGTGGCTACCTACGCCCGACAGGTATATGTCCATCCTGGAAGGAAATCTCCCCTAAAGTGAGATCGTGAGCTATTGAATCTAAGGCTGAAACCTAAAATCCCTTCGTCAAGTTCATTTTAAGTTTACAACATCAATCTTATTGGTTATCAGGCAACAAGAAGCATTAAGCTTAAGATTCAATAAACAAGGCTAATGTATTACCCATTATATTAGAAAATCAATTATTAAACCTGTGAATATTGTGCTTCATCACTTCCCTAGATTAAAATAAAATGCTGGGGGTTAGGGGATCCACCTTTAATATTTCAAATGTAGAAATCTCACATTATTATAATATAGAAATTGTCAATGTTACCAAATTAAGTCAAACTAGCCATAAAGGCAGTGTTATTATTTGTCATAAACCAGCCATATAGGCGGTATTCATCTGTCACCTAAAGACCGACCATATAGACAGTGTCATATTATGTCAAATAAATAAAACCAGCCATGTAGGCGGTACAACATTAATCCATATTATCAGATTACTATTTCTATATTATAAATTAAGTGAGATTAATCTACCTTATCATATTAAAGGTTTCACCATTTGTTGGATAATATGACCCATAGCGTCACTATTTGCACAGATCATTGTGTTGTTGTAGCAAATTAACTATGTAACAAGGAAATTGCACTCTCGTCATTTGTGATTAGATCACCATAGATATATAAATGAAGAGAGGTCCCTATGATTAGTTCCTGGATTGAGATGATATGAGACAGTATCAGTCCACGAAGGATTAATCATTAAATATCCCTAGCCGTAGTATTATCGAGACTGGACATCGATAATGCGGAATAGGCTAGTATTGCACTTGTGCGCGTTGTGAGGGCACAACGGCATAGTTCTCATATATATAAGTATTGGATACTTGTGCAAGTGCGATAGGAGGTCGTGTTTCACCGATGGTACGGGAAATAGCTTCGCTCTGGATAGACCCTTCGGAATCCCATTGGTATTATGACTAGGTGTCTATGGGAGGCCGAAATCAAGGTAGGTGTGTATAGTCTTAACCTGAGACTTACATCGCTAATACTTACGACAATCGGTAAACTTTGGTTTTGGTGGTGGGGGATCTTAACTGGTTCTGTGTTCACCTCTTCTGGGTTTATCAGAGAGTCGTAGTGTATTGGATGTGATGTCGAGACGGAAGTATCACTCCAGTCATAATAGAGATGATGTCACGCAGGATACGGTATTAGTGCTCTTTAGTGATGCGCATCCAATCGTGATATTATGACCAGGTCATGAATATCCGATTATAGAGACTAGTTACCAGACATCCGATATGTGTTTCGGACGGGGCAGACACTTATCCAGCCCCAGCCCTAGCACGTGACTATCCGATACTGGGCCGATATGCACAATACAATTGTATACTACGCTTGATACAGATCTTTGATATTCTTTGATGAATATGTCCGGAGAACTTGGGAAGACTTGGTGCTTTGCTAGGAGTCGACCTTGTCTCGTAAATCGGTAGAATGTAGTACTTGGAACGTACGTGATTCAGATACTCCGACGACCGTATTTACTGCCAGATTATCCGGGGATCTCATGGGTCACTTCCCGATAATCCACCGATGACGCACAACTCGCACTCTTGAATAATCTGGATTATAAAGAAGAGAGAGAGAAAATTAATCTAGGATTAATAACGGAGATGTTTTATCCGGGATAAAATGTCGTCTAAAGAGAGAGAACGATTAATTCGGAATTAATCGATGTATTAATATATTCGATATATTAGACGAAATTAGATTTCGACGCGGAATTAAAATTAGATTTTAATTCGGGCAAACGAGTTAATTTAGAATTAATTCGTTAGCGACGTAAATAATAATTTCGCTAGCCGTAATTATTCGATTGAATTAACGTCGCGACGTAAGCTCGGTATTTCGGAAATATCGAACCCGAACGCGTGAGTGCACGTGGGCCCACTTTCATTTGGAAACGTGTGGGGCCCACATGACACATGTCATTCTAATGCATTGCATGTAGATAGTGTACAATGCACTCAATGTTATTGCATGTAGATAGTGTACAATGCACTCAATGTTATTGCATGGAAATTGAGTGTTTGACACTCTAAGCCATTGCATGTTTTGTGTCATAATTTTATTATTTATTTAATAAATATTATGGCATAAATATAAATTGATTTTTGGAAAATCATTTTAACTTAACACAAAACTTCATCTCTCTCAAACTCTCTCTTCTCTCATGCCCAAAACTGATTTTCTTGGACTGGTTTGGAACCAGAAATGGCGTGAACAAAGGGAAGCCAAGAGTGGTTTCTCATGGTGAGAAATCAAGTGCTAGCACACTTACAAGTCTTGCGAAGGTGGTAGGGAGGTTCCCCCATGTGACGGGATCCATCCGACGAAGATTGGAGCTCCGTTTCTTCACTCAAATTTCTGTTTTGCAGGGCAGTGGGCTGCTGCAGTGGGCATGAGCTAGGCAGTGAGTTTCTTGATTCGATTCATCTTCAATTCGACATAACCGATCGATGTGAGTATTCCGCTACCTCCGTTGATGTATTCACACATTGTTTTCATGACTTGTTTGATATTGGGACCTTAGAATAAACCAACAATGGCATCAAGAGCTAATGTTGCAAGCATGAAATTTGTAGGGCTTAAAATTTGGGTAAACTTGTTTTGAGCATGATTTGAATGAATTGAATGTTTGAGTATGCTTATAACATGTTTAAATTCATTTTGGTTGGACTAATTTGATGAAAAATGATTTGGAATTATTTTCCCCAAAATTAACACCTTGGCCGAATGTTAAATGAATTTTGGGATCTTGGATTTTTCATTATTAATTCATTGGATGAGTTGTAATGGAGTAGGATGATGTTAATTTAAGATTGAATTGGATTTAATTTTAAATTGAACAAAAACCCTAAATTCTATATGTTGGCCGAATGGTGCCTTTGCCCTAATGTCTTGGTAATTTTGGTTTTGTGACATTGGATGTGTATGAAATCAAATCGGATGGTGATTTGATGTCGATTGTAGGTTCGATTGGATCGGAACCAAATCGGACACAAAATCCCTCCTTGGCCGAGAGCATGAAAGCATGTAAATGGGTTTGATTTTTCATTATGTATGTTTGACATGTGATAATGAATTGAATATGATTAATAAGACTAATTTGGTGTTTTTAAAATATTGATTTAGTCGATTAATCATGTAATGCACTTTAGGTAATTAATTGCGTAATTGGATTAGTGTAATTTAATTATTTAGGCTTAAATTGATTTGGGCTTGAATTGTTGTAATTGGGGCTATTGGGCTTGATTTATCAAGTTTGGTTAGGCCAAGTGGATTGGATCCAATTGGGCCCAAAACCTTAACCATAAAGCCCAATTGTGACTAATGAACCTTTAAAGTTTAATTGGGCCTAATGGGCCGAAATTGATTTCTAAGGCATTTTGGGTGATTCCACTATTGGCTTTGGTTGCCGAGCCCATGCCTAAAGAAATTAGTTTAAGCCCATTAGACTTAAATTAAATTGACGTTGGACGTTAATCGGACTTTGAATCCCGACGCGATTGAATTTGGAATTTAAATCGTAAAAGGTTTATTAATATAAAGTGCAATATTTAATTTTGGATTGAATAATGAATTAGTATTAAATACTGTTAACTTTGATTTAATGATGTAGTAGTTAATTTAATTCATGAATTCGTACTTTGAGTACTTATTCGCAAAAACGAGTTTGACTCGATCAAAATCAAATCGTTGTTTGAACATTGGATGATCACTTAATTATCAGATTAATTATTTGATTAGATTGATTGATAGCATGCTTATGTGTGTGAATACATGTTGTGTTTGAATGAATAATGTATATCGGATGGATATTAGTCGGTGGTGGCAATTTTAGAAATTGTTGTAATAAATTCGATTTATTAATTGGACCTGCGTGTCCAGCCTTATCACCTTCTTCTCTTTGTATTCTCTTCTCACCTATTCCCCTCTATATATATGAGGTTTCTTAGAAGTGTAGTGTACGGGTACAAGTAGTACAAGTGCTAGCTTGAGTGAGAAAGGGAGAGATTTGATCTAGGATCAATGTGTTAAGTATCCATCCGCCATATCATTATTATTTTATTTCATACTCGCTTTATTATGTATTTAGAATGCATGTTTAAGGGTGTATGATGATGAGACCTTAACAAAGATAATTAAATTGGTAGCCAATTTGCACGCGAAAATCCCTCAATTATAATAAGCAAAATATCTTCCATTGAATGATTCTTGTTCAAGATCCGAAGTTGGCATTGGTTTGTTTTTGACCAAAGTCAAGACCTTTGTCAATCAAGGATGTACTTGAATCATGAGACTTTTTGTTGCATATCGGTGTCTTGTCCAAATCGTGATTTTTTATTGACCAAAGTCAGATCACTTTTGTCCAATGACATTGATTACGAAACTTTCCTCGTCAATGGGTCCCGCTTAACTGGAATCATTAGGTTTGTTTTTGGCCAAAGCCAAGGCCTAGATGATTCGGAGGATATGGTTAGGAAAATGTAATGGATACATTGACATTATACATATGTTTCGGACTTGGATGTCCACCTAACCGGATCTAGGAATTGGATGAGATCAATTGATCTGTGAGATCTACCTAGTTAAATAGCATACAGCTTTTTATTGGCCAAAGTCAGGGTTGTGTGTTATTTAATAGGAATCCTAACCCACTAGGAAACACGGTTTCCCGAGTACTCCACAGAGGGTTAGAGGCTCGACGAAAAATAGTGGGAGGCAAGTATTGAATTTGCAACATTCGTTCGAATACTCGCCAAAGCGCTCATCTGTATTTTACTCGTCCTATTAATTAAAAGTATTAGTTGGACTAATATTTTATGTTGTTTTAAATATTAGTTAGACTATATACAAACTTATTCAAATTATAGTTGATTTTATAATTGGATTATAGTAATCAATATAATTGAATAGAAATTATAGTTGCTTTATAAATGGATTATAGTAATCACTATAATTGAATTAAAATTATAGTTGATTTATAATTGGATTATCGTAATCAATATAATTGAATAACAATTATAGTTGCTTTATAATTGGATTATAGTAATCATATAATGAATTAAAATGATGTTGATTTTCTAATGGATTGTAGTAATCAATATTAAAATTATAGTTGATTAAATAAATGGATTATTGTAATCATTATAATAAATAGTACCTTAATAAAATTGATTAAATAGTTGGACTATTAAAATCATGAAAGAATTGAAAAAGTTGAATATTTAAAATATATATCCTTGGGTTAAATGTTTTCACAATGATTTAATTTTCAATTGGGAATTAATAATAGGTTAATTTATTTGATAAATAACTTATTATGACTAAGCCCATAATTAAGCAAATAGTAGCGCATAAAGTCTTTGGAAGATTTATGTGATGATGACTTTAGTGCTTAATTAATATACTTATAATAAATCTCTCTTAGATTTAAAAGTATTAAAATTACAATTAATAATTCTTGGAGAATAATTGACTATTCTAGTGGAGAAAAGTCAAAATTTGCAATTGGCATGTAGCACAAGGTGCACATCGTTTTGATATTTCGAAACCCATGGCTTGGCCAAAGGTTTGTGAAATATTGAAAGGATAATTGACATATCCCAAAGTGACTACCATTTGGATATGGAAGACACGAAGGAATTAAAGAAAGGGCGAGGCTCTAACTTAAAAATATTTGTCAAAGGTATGTTCACTACTAGTATTAAATTGGATTTTAAATACTTAGTGTGGTACATAATATCATATATGTATTGACGTTCAGAATCCGTTGTGAGCTGGATACTGGCTTCAAGCCGAGATTCTCTGCGAATCGGAAACGGGACGAAGTCGTTGTTTCGACCGTAGATACCTAAGTTTAGAAACTACCCTTTGGGTATGTATTTAAATTAGGAATGTCATAATGTAACTAGTTTAACTAGAGACATTCTCTATATCAGGTTTAATCCATTGCGGATAAAACCTTTATATTCTAGAACACTAAAGTGTTTCAATATATAAAGATGATACTGAGATAAATACATTGGATGTAAATAACAAAATTTATATTTTGAATATAAAGAAAAATCTCAAACATATAAAATGACAAATAAATAGCTCAAATTGATTTGATCAATGGAGACTTATTTGTGGCATTGTTGTCTGGGGACACAATTAAACAAGACTCGTATATCCCAACTTTTGAAGAGGGGTACTAGGACTGATTTGACTATTCAAATAAGGTCTACGAATCTAGTTTATTAAACAAGACTCGTATATCCACACTTTTAAAGAGTGGGTACTAGGACTGATTTGACTATTCAAATAAGGTCTACGAATCTAGTTTATTAGGCTAAATACTTAAAATACTATTTACTTGGTAATAGTAAAAGGGCCACCGATCTGTTAGCCCTATTCATGGTGAAGTAAGTGGGCCCATATCTAGCTAGGCTAGATGCTAACATGAAATTTTCGTGACCTTAACAGATGTGACATCACGTTGTGGTTATGTGTTTCTTTTGAAGAACACAGATCGGAAACTTTAGAGTTTCGACACGAAGTTAGACAAACAGATCGGCTATAGTGTTATTCCGCCACGGTAATGCTGTAATGGATAATACTTAAGCAGTAAGTTTCATACGTACATGAAAGAGTATGGTATTCTTTCAGATGAGGAATCCTCTAGAGACACGTCAGTTAGACGGTGTGTCTGAACAAAACCGAATTTGTTGGACATGATAGGTTTATCACGAGTCGCGCTGAGCTAATGTTTCCTTCAATAGGATATGTATTAACAGTGCAAAACTTATTAGAATAGGTTCCATATAAATCTGTTTGACAGATATCATATAGGATATGAACAGAAAGAAACGTGGTTTCTCATTCCTGATAATTTGGGTATGCCAGGCATAGCGTTTGGATGATACAAACTAAGGACCCAAATTGGATAAGTGCCAATATAAGTTATCCTAAGGGAAACCTTAAGTATAGTACTTATAAATCCCACATGAGAACAATGTAATGTTGCTCACCATGCGGTTTTCCTGAGAGGAATACCGATATGCAGTGGTCAGTGGGAGGATAGTGATACTCGATGAAAATCGGAGTAATACTGTTCAAGGCACAAAGTCCTTAATGGAACAAAATAGTTCATCTATGATGAAACTATACCATTAATCTTCAAATACACAAGAACTTCGTAGATCGGATAGAGTCAGAAAACAACCTAGGGTATGGGTTTCTGATCTAACATCATAAATGATGTCAATCTTATGGAGGTGTACCATCCGACTACGTTATGAGGAAGTGATATGAGGTATCGATCCCTGTTATGGCAAAGTGCCATGAATCCGAAATGGATTCCATGTATAACAACTATTTTGGATACTAGTTGTTGTACCACAAGGCATTGTGCTTATGGTACATTAAACGTCTTCAAGGAAGACATACATGGAAGGCAACATACCAACGTGCAAGCTAGACTTTGACGAAAGGTATCGTTATCAACATTATGTTAATAACGGTTCAACCTTTTACATGTTGCCATAATAAATCCATTTTGAAGATGCTTGAAGATAAAGTGTATTTCATTTATGAAATATGTCAGTTATAGATCAAAATCGCTTCCTGAAAATGAAACCTTTTGAGGATGTTTACAACATCCTGACGATTTTGTATAACCGACAACAAGGTTTGGGGTTATTCGATCCATGTTTGGATCAATGCAAGCTAAGGTTATTGGAACTGTCGTTTTGAAAATCATAATGGTTTATGATTTGACTCAAAACGAAATAATTCTTGTGTATATAAGGAGGTTAGTGGGAGAGCGCACTGACAGTGAAATTCCATAAAGCTATGGTGAAAGCTTGGCTTTCATGGATATTCTTTCAATAGAAATTCTCCGTAGAATTCTGGGGAGTAACAACCTTTATTCAAGGAATAAAGATCTAGGGATAGATTTGGAGTTGTTAACACTCTCTGGGAAATTGTACATTAAAAATGTACTTGATATTGGTGTCTCATACGCTTCAAGCATATGGAGTCACAATCGGGTCAATCCAAGTGATAGTCAGGATTGAAGTTAAGAACATCTGTTAGTATCTCTGAGAACTAAAGATGCTATCTTTTACTATGGAGAAGGAGAACTTGAAGTGACTGGGATCACTGCAGCAAGTTTCCAAACAATTAAATACTGTGGTACTATGAAGTTTGAATAACGGACAGTGAGCTGGAATCTTCCATGCAAGATAACTGTTGCCGAATAAACAAAAAATGCGGATTATTGCTGCAGCTGAGGCAGCAATAGAAGCCATTTGGATCGATAATAAATCTAATTATATTAGATATAGTTCTGTTAGCGGCTGAGCTAGGCGTCAGTACAGGCTAAGAATTAAAGGTCTCATCGACGATCCAGATATATACTTCTATATCATTGATTCGTCGGATCAACATCGTGGCGATGTGATGATCGTATAAATCGCGTCAAACAACAAATCCGCTGACGAAAACCTTTCCTCAGCCATTTGAGCGAACCTTACATAGTTGGGGTAGGACACTCGAGTGACTGGCTATGTGCCAAGTGGGAGATTGTTGGATAATATGACCCATAGCGTCACTATTTGCACAGATCATTGTGTTGTTGTAGCAAATTAACTATGTAATAAGGAATTGCACTCTCGTCATTTGTGATTAGATCACCATAGATTATAAAATGAAGAGAGGTCCCTATGATTAGTTCCTGGATTGAGATGATATGAGACAGTATCAGTCCACGAAGGATTAATCATTAATATCCTAGCCGTAGTATTATCGAGACTGGACATCGATAATGCGGAATAGGCTAGTATTGCACTTGTGCGCGTTGTGAGGGCACAACGGCATAGTTCTCATATATATAAGTATTGGATACTTGTGCAAGTGCGATAGGAGGTCGTGTTTCACCGATGGTACGGGAAACAGCTTCGCTCTGGATAGACCCTTCGGAATCCCATGGTATTATGACTAGGTGTCTATGGAAGGCCGAAATCAAGGTAGGTGTGTATAGTCTTAACCTGAGACTTACATCGCTAATACTTACGACAATCGGTAAACTTTGGTTTTGGTGGTGGGGGATCTTAACTGGTTCTGTGTTCACCTCTTCTGGGTTTATCAGAGAGTCGTAGTGTATTGGATGTGATGTCGAGACGGAAGTATCACTCCAGTCATAATGGAGATGATGTCACGCAGGATACGGTATAGTGCTCTTTAGTGATGCGCATCCAATCGTGATATTATGACCAGGTCATGAATATCCGATTATAGAGACTAGTTACCAGACATCCGATATGTGTTTCGGACGGGGCAGACACTTATCCAGCCCCAGCCCTAGCACGTGACTATCCGATACTGGCCGATATGCACAATACAATTGTATACTACGCTTGATACAGATCTTTGATATTCTTTGATGAATATGTCCGGAGAACTTGGGAAGACTGGTGTTTTGCTAGGAGTCGACCTTGTCTCGTAAATCGGTAGAACGTAGTACTTGGTACGTACGTGATTCGGATACTCCGACGACCGTATTTACTGCCAGATTATCCGGGGATCTCATGGGTCGCTTCCCGATAATCCACCGATGACGCACAACTCGCACTCTTGAATAATCTGGGATTATAAAGAAGAGAGAGAGAAATTAATCTAGGATTAAAACGGAGATGTTTTTATCCGGGATAAAATGTCGTCTAAAGAGAGAGAACGATTAATTCGGAATTAATCGATGTATTAATATATTCGATATATTAGACGAAATTAGATTTCGACGCGGAATTAAAATTAGATTTTAATTCGGGCAAACGAGTTAATTTAGAATTAATTCGTTAGCGACGTAAATAATAATTTCGCTAGCCGTAATTATTCGATTGAATTAACGTCGCGACGTAAGCTCGGTATTTCGGAAATATCGAACCCGAACGCGTGAGTGCACGTGGGCCCACTTTCATTTGGAAACGTGTGGGGCCACATGACACATGTCATTCTAATGCATTGCATGTAGATAGTGTACAATGCACTCAATGTTATTGCATGTAGATAGTGTACAATGCACTCAATGTTATTGCATGGAAATTGAGTGTTTGACACTCTAAGCCATTGCATGTTTTGTGTCATAATTTTATTATTTATTTAATAAATATTATGGCATAATATATAAATTGATATTTTGGAAAATCATTTTAACTTAACGCAAAACTTCATCTCTCTCAAACTCTCTCTTCTCTCACGCCCAAAACTGATTTTCTTGGACTGGTTTGGAAACAGAAATGGCGTGAACAAAGGGAAGCCAAGAGTGGTTTCTCATGGTGAGAAATCAAGTGCTAGCACACTTACAAGTCTTGCAAAGGTGGTAGGGAGGTTCCCCCATGAGACGGGATCCATCCGACGAAGATTGGAGCTCCGTTTCTTCACTCAAATTTCTGTTTTGCAGGGCAGTGGGCTGCTGCAGTGGGCGTGAGCTAGGCAGTGAGTTTCTTGATTCGATTCGTCTTCAATTCGACATAACCGATCGATGTGAGTATTCCGCTACCTCCGTTGATGTATTCACACATTGTTTTCATGACTTGTTTGATCTTGGGACCTTAGAATAAACCAACACCATTTCCCTAGCGAAATTAATTATTAAACATAAAAGAAAGTAAAAACACACACTATTTATTACTACTAAGAATAAAAATACATAATTAAAATAATGAAAATAAACACACAAGATACAATCCTCATGTTCCTTAATAGAACCTAAAGGAAAGTATGAAATTTACAAATGAAATCAAGCTATTTTATAGGCAAAATTTTGCCTCCACCAAACATGGCACCAAATCCTCCACCAAATTCTCATTTTCCATTTTTTTTATTTTTTATATTGACTTTAATAATTACACATAACATACTTTGGATTTCTCATCAATTTCGGTCTTGAAAACTTCAGAATTCGAAATTCTTATGAACATCAAAACTATAGATCATTGAGTCTTCTTTCACCTGGAACTTGAATCACTTCAATCAGATATCAGAGTAAAAAGTTATAGCCAAAATACGAAATGCAAAGTTGAAATTTCTGAAATTGTACTTCGTTAGAACGCCATTTCAAGTTTCCAACCTTCAAAATCCAAACGTCAAGTCCAAATTTTCCCTTATTTATTCCACATTTTGTCCTGATTGATTCCATTGAGTCCCGATTTTATTTTATCTGCCAAATAAACTAAAACACATCAAAACATTCATCAAACTCGAGAAACTAAACAAAGTATTAGGTCAAAGGGGCGGTAAATATTGATATATTTTCCTCTCATCATTTGTAACATCAAATGTTGACCATTATAGAAAAACTTGACTTATTGAAGTCAAATATGAGAGTGATAAACTGTAAATAGAACTGCATATTAATAAGATGAATTAACCCTAAGATATCTTCCGTATAAATTCAATAGGATGTCAAAATCATTTCAAAGTATTTAATGGTTCTGTTGTTTTCTTATCGAAGAAAATTATCCTATTACTTACAGTGGGAGCAATATTTCATATCGATTTTGGCAGTTAGCATTGAATCATAGATTTAAGATTGTTCGTAGCTTACTACGATCAAGTTTTAAACTTGATTGAGCTTTCGCTATGAATCGTTCATAAAGTGTGCAAATGATTTGACCAGCAAAAGCAAAGTGAGCTTAGTAAAGGTTTGACCTTTATAGTATGATAGTGAGAAAGATTATATTCAGCAATATATTGTATATTCTGAGGAAACTTGTCTCTAGTCACACTAATTTAACAATTAAAGATATGTTCATTAATGTTGATATTAAACTGTATATTTTATCTAGAATGCAAAGTGGCATTTCTGAATGGTTTCTTCGAATAAGGGATCCATTGTGATTTCTTAGTTTTGAAGGGTTCTTTTTGGAATGGCCCTGGAGTTTATATTCTACTAAGATGACAATTTGATATACCAGATTATAGAGCGTATTGTAGACTCGGATGAGCTTTCCAGAAATATGTGTTCTCTAATTTTGATAACAGTCAGATTATATGATTTTATCTAAGCATAGAAAGACACATATGATAATAAGGTTAGTATGAGCATACAAATTTCTTTCTAGTGTTATATACATCATAACGACATTATCATTATTAAGGTAATAATGATATGTTTATAAGGTAAAAGGTCTACTTATGTCTTCTTTTCTCCGTGAAAGCAGTGTGAGTAGTCTCTCTTTTTTATTTGATATAAAGTTTTATATATGGTAATAAAACTGAGAGAATTGTGAGATATTCTCATTACTCGTGCATTAGATATGATCTAATAAAGGACACAGCAAGACTATCTGTTTGACATTTATTATAACTGTGTGACAATTAGTGTGTCTCTTGTATATAGTATTCATCTTTCGTAAATGATGATTCATTTGTCGAAAGAGAAATTGATTAGAATGTATAGCCAATCTTATTCATCATAGGATGATGGCATAATGAATACTACATTATATGCGATTAATATAATCAATTTAATTGTATTATTACGAGCTATTTTTGATACCCTGTAGACCATATGATGGGTCTTGAAATATGTTCTTTGTTATCTTTGAGACATTAAGAACAAGTTTCTTATTCATGGAGAATATAGTCCGCAACCATTAGGGTCAGATTAGTTTTGAGTCTCATTATGACGTTAGATGGTCTACGTCATATAGAGTCAAAAAAGATGCAGTGGGAGTGTCACGGATGATTCTACTATGTTAGTGGAATTAGTTGTAACTTATGAAGTATTGACTTATGAAGTTACAAAGTGACCTTACATATTAGAAGTTTTGATATAAGTGTTGTGCTAGCAGTTGTCTGCATAGTATTTTGGATTTGATCCCTACATACATAGACAACTCAGTAGCTGTAGCACAATGTCATATCGCATATGAGTCATATTGATGTAAAATTAGGTTATACAAAATACGAATGATGCTAGCTAAGGTAAACGTTTAGGTTTGTTAGAAAACTCAATATCTTATAGCAGACCTACTTGTTATTGCCTACCTCTTGAGTGCTAGGTGAGCTCTTGAGGGCCGTGCCTATGTGATACATATTTACCGTGGATTGGCACTAGAGCAAGTGGGAGAAATTGTTAGGTTGGTGCTCAGAGTATCAATTCGTTCGATCATATTATATCCGACTAATGAATACGAACAATTCAATT
The DNA here is from genome assembly GCA_019454045.1 of Zanthoxylum bungeanum. Taxonomy (NCBI): domain Eukaryota; kingdom Viridiplantae; phylum Streptophyta; class Magnoliopsida; order Sapindales; family Rutaceae; genus Zanthoxylum; species Zanthoxylum bungeanum. The sequence goes on from SKCR01028384.1 coordinate 163,665, forward strand.
TTTTTCATAATATTAATTATTTATGGTAGCACCTATTGTTTTTTATATACGTATTCGCTCTAATTATAGTTAGATTGAAACTATATATTATTTAGTGATATGTGTATATTAGAAAAACCAATGATTTAAAACATAGTGCACAGTTACAATGTAGTTTGTAATTGACATTGGGAAGTGTCACTATAAGTTGTATATTCTCAAATAAAGCTCCTGATCATGATTTGCTAACACGGGTCAATTAGTAAAATCCATTGAGACCAGTACTCGTCGTATATCGAAATTTGGTCCAATAGTTTATCCCAATGAACCATGAGTATCGAGAGACTCGTATAGACGTGTAGGTGTTTATTTGATAAACACTGAATGAGTAACCAAAGATTTCCTAATAGATGGTACACCAATGTCAATAGGAATATCCTCGGGTTGAGTAGCATATAGATCCTTTGACTTGAGATACCACCATGGATGTATGAGGTATCCTCCACATTTTGATGGCAGTCACGTCAATAATCTATTTAGATCATACCTCTGTCTGTTCGTTGGGTGTGGACTGATCCTTAGGATATCCAGTATGTATCAAGATAAGATCCGTCAGTTCTGTGTACAGAGTATAGGTATTCAATATGGAATTATCAATCTGTTAAATTCATGGGTCCGTGGTACATTGTAGAAGTAAGTTCTAAGTGTTATTTAAGAGAATTCTAACAAATACATTGACGAGATTATACCTATATAGATTTGACATTTATATCTATATCTCTGGGATAATCTGGATACCTGTGACGAGGGATTATACGTATGTGATAACCTCCACCTATATGGTTCATCGAGTTTATATGTGGTCGTCATAATTTTCGGGTGGGTAGATTATGGACACGAAATTGGATTTTATTACGGATATGCCTGAATCTAGAGAGTCCTACTAATGAAACATACTCGTAGAGCACTATGACAACATTTATAAATAATACTGATTATTTATAAATCGTTTAATAGTTAACGAAAAGATACAGGCTTAAGGGTTTTTCTAGCCATTTCTTAGTTAAAGTGTATTTTGATTTAATACATAATTTTATTAAATACACATTATTTAATTGTCAAATAACATATTTGACACATGTCACAAATATATATATTATGGAATATTTAAAGTAAATATGATACATATATTTGGATATTTGTATTAAGTAATTATCTAATTATTTAATTGTTAAATAATTAGAATAATTAAATATATTTCTCTATATTATGATTATGGTTGGATTTGGATAAATTTGATTGGTGCACTTGTTTGAATATATTTAAAGTTGAAGTGTTCAAATTGAACAAGTAAACTTAACCTTTTATTAATATAAAATTTGAAGTAAAATGACATATTTGCCCCCTTAGTGTTTCGGCCAAGGTAAGTTGGGTATATAAAGTTTTGTTTCATTTTTTCCTTTGATAAGTTTAAGCCTCCAAGAAATATAAGAGAGGAAGTTGAGAGAAAAAACATGTCTTAAGCTTGAAATTTGATGAAATGCTTGGAAATCAAGGTATTTTCATCCTTTCTTTTTGTAGAAAATTATTTCTATTGCTTTAGGCTATTACATATGATGTAAGTATGTGTTTTTCTACTCTTTTATTTTGTGTTGAGATAACTTGTAAGCTTGATGAAAGGATCTATTGTATGTAAACAAAGTTTGCTTATTAATGGTTAATAAGCACACTTTTGGTCATTAAATGACTTTGTTTCCATTCTAGAGTTTTAGGTCACTAATGATGATCTAGAATTGTTCTTGAGTTGTTTCAAAATGGTGAGACTTGTTTGGTGTTGTAGAGATTTGATTAAAGTGTTGGATTGTGTTAATTTTGGTTAATTTGTTAAATTGAAAAATTAGGGTTTCTAACCTAAACCAAAATTGGGGATTTTCATGTATATGTTTGTATTTTGATACATATGAGATGTATAAATTATTTGGTAGTGATTGGAAATCACCTAAACTGTATTTGATAATTTAGGACCAAAATGATCAAAATGACAACTATTGGGGGCTCACGGCAATTACCTAAAATTCTGGAAAAAATTTTCTTGATTATATTTGTATTTATATAAGATGTACATAAACATTTTGGTAGTGATTGGAAATCACCTAGACTTTTATTTGATAATTTGAGACCAAAATGATCAAAGTTTAAAAGGTTTGGGCTTTTCAGCAATTAAGGAAAACTCTGGAAAATTTTTCAGAGTTTTTTTTAAATGTATATGTGATGTAGAAATCATTTTGGTTGTGATTGGAAATCACCTAAGCTTGTATTTAATAACTTATGACTAAAATGATTAAAATGTAAGGTTTGGGGTTTCACGGTAATATACTGAAATTCTGATTTTTTGGGTTTAAAATTCTATTTTTGAGCATTGAGTAATTAAAATAAATAATTAATTACCTTACAAATATTAAAGAAATCAGAAAATTGATTTTCCCGCATTCAGCTGTGTTACCCAAATATATCGCCCAAACCCCAACAATTATGTCAAGTGGAAAAATAATATGAATGCTATCCTGGTATGTGAAGACCTAAAGTTTGTCCTGACGGAGGAATGTCCTCCCGAGATGGTCAGAAATGCTGGTCAGGTTGTACGCGATGCCTACCAAAATGGATCGCGGCTAATGAGAAGGCCCGCTGCTACTTGCAAGCAGAGATGTCTTAGTTCTTGTTGCAAAGCATGAGCCTATGGCTACAACATCTTAGATGATGGAGTCATTACAGTGCATGTTCGTGCAACCTTCGGCGCTTCAGCCTTATGAGGCCATGGTCTCAGTGATGACTGCTAGGATGAAGGAATGGACATCAGTCCGAGATCACGTCTTGAGGATGATGACTATCTCAATATTGCCGAAAACCCATGGAGCTCGTATTGACAAGCGGAGCCACGTGACCATGATTACGGAAACTCTTCGAAGAGTTTCTGTAATTTTAAAAGCAATTATGTTATGAACAAGTTGTCTTTTACTTCGACCCAGCTGCTTAATGAGCTCACCTACTACTAGTCCATGCTTGTGGATCCTCGTAAGCCCAGTGCTGAGGAAAATATTCTCGAATCTTCTAGATCTGCCAAGAACAAGAAGAAAGGCATTGGGAAGGCTAAGGCTAAGGCTATAAAAAAGAAGAACAAGAAAGGCTTCAAGGATGCCAAGCCCAAGGGAAAGTGTTTCCACTGCGACAAGGGAAGAATGCTACAGGTAAATACAATTTACTTGTTTTCGAATCTCTCTTAGTGGATGATGATAAATTGCATGGATTATTGATTTTAGAGCCACTAACCATGTTTGTTCTTCTTTGCAGCTACTTGACTCATGGAGGGACATTGCTGAAGGTGACTACACAATGAAGGGAGGGACATGGGATGTCGTTTCTGCAAGAGGCAGTGGGAGTTTCCAGTTTAAATTTTTTGAATAATAATTATTTAAATTTGGAAAATGTGTTATTCATTCCTGGTTTTCGCAAGAATTTGATTTATGTTTCCAAACTTTTGGATGATGGTTTTTCAGTTTCTTTTAATAGTAATTTGGTTATTTTTGGTAGAAATGGATTAACCATATGCACAAGAAACTCAGAAAATAACTTAAATGCGTTAAGACCATTAACACACAGGTCACTACTCAATACTGAAATGTTTAAGGTTGACAAACCTAAAACAAAACGGAAAAAGATTTCTCACGATGACACATATCGGTGGCATCTTAGACTTAGTCATATCAGCCTTGACCGGATAGATAGGTTGATAAAGAACGGAGCTTTAAACTAGTTAAAGCTTGGAATTTTACTAGTCTGTGAATCATGTCTAGAAGGAAAGATGACCAAGAGACCTTTTACCGGAAAAGGTATAAGAGCCAATCAACCACTTGAGCTAATACATTCGGACATTTGCAGACTGATGAATGTAAGACACCGAGATGGTTATGAATACTTCGTCACTTTTATTGATGATTATTCAAGATATTGGTACGTTTACCTAATGCAGCACAAGTCAGATACTTTTGAAAAGTTCAAAGAGTATCGTTCTACGATCGAATCATTGAGGAGAATACCTTGACAGAGATTTCAAAGAATTCTTAGTTTAGCATGGGATAGTATCCCAGCTCACAGCACGGGATAGTATCCCAGCTCACAGCACGGGATAGTGTCCCAGCTTACAGCACTTGGGACACCACATTAAAATGGTGTTGAAGAGAGGAGAAATCGGACCCTACTAGGTATGAGAAGATATATGTTTAGTTATAGCTCACTACCTAGTTCGTTTTGGGGTTATACATTGCAAACATCAATGTATATCCTTAATGAAGTTCCATCTAAGTCTATTTCTAAGACTACCCTAGAGTTGTATAGTGGTCGTAAATATAGTTTATGACATTTTTGCATATGGAGGTGTCCAACACATTTGCTGAAGAATATGACTACTAACTTGGAGCCACGTTCACAGGTGTGACTGTTTTTAGGCTATCCTAAAAAGACTAGGGGTGGACTCTTTTATAGCTCTAAAGATAACAAAATATTTATATCGAGTAACTCTATGTTTCTAGAGGATGACTATATGAGGGAGTTCAAACCTCGTAGTAAGATGTTAGTCGAGGAGTTACTTTCTGGTTCGACCAGCATGTCATCGTCAACAATAGTTGACAAACACATAGCACATTCAACATATGAGTGTCAGATGCAAGTTTGTCAAAATAATCTACCACCTAGACATAGTGGGAGGGTTGTAAAACAACCTGATCGCTATGTAGGAGTTAGAAAGGCATAAGTTGTCACTTCCAGTGATGGTATAGATGATACATTGACCTATCGTAGTGCAATGGATGATTCTGATAAAGTGGAATGGCTCAAAGCCATGAACCTTGAGATGGATTCTATGTACTCCAACTCAATATGGGAACTTATAGACTAACTTGATGGGGTAAAACCTATAGGTTGTAAGTGGATCTACAAGAGAAAGATGGGAGTAGATGGGAAGGTACAGACCTTCAAGGCTAGGTTAGTTGTCAAGGGTTATACCTAGAAAGAGGGAGTTGATTATGAGGAAACTTTCTCGCCAGTAGCCATGCTCAAATCCATCTGCATTATTTTGTCGATTGTCGCATATTATGACTATGAGATTTGGCAAATGGACGTCAGGACTCCATTTTTGAATGGTAATCTTGATGAGTGTATCTATATGGTACAACTAGAGGGGTTCATAGCCCAGGTCAAGAGCAAAAGGTTTGCAAGCTGCAAAGAATCATTTATGGACTCAAGCAAGCATCTCGATCTTGGAACAAAAGATTTGATAACATGATCAAGTTTTATGATTTTGAGCAGATTGTTGATGAGCCTCATGTATACAAGCATCTCATTGATGGGTTGGTAGTTTTTCCTGTTTTATACGTCAATGATATTTTACTTATTACGATTGATGTAAAGATATTATCGAAAGTGAAAACCTGGCTAGCTAACCAATTCAAAATGAAAGATTTATGAGAGGCCAATTATGTTCTTGGGATCCAGATTCTTCGGGATCGTAAGAAACAACTGTTAGATATGTCTTAGGTATCCTACATCGACAAGATCCTTGTGCGATTTGGGATGTAAAATTCCAAGAAAGGTAATTTGCCTTATCGACATGGAATTCATTTTTCAAAAGAACAGTCTCATAAGACACCTCAAGGAGTTGAGGAAATGAGACATATTCTATATGCTTCAACAGTTGGTAGTCTCATATATGCCATGTTATGCACGAGACCGGATGTCTGCTTTGCAGTGGGAGTAGTTAGTAGCTTTCAGTCTAACCCAGGATTGGATCATTGGGTGGCTGTGAAACATATTCTCAAGTATCTTAAGAGAATGAGATATTATATGCTTATGTATTCCAGTGAGGATATGATCCTAAGAGGATATACAGACTCTAATTTTCAGACGGATGTTGATTCTAGGAAATCAACATTTGGATCAGTGTTTACTCTAGGTGGCGGAGCCATTGTGTGGAGGAGTATAAATATACTCTTGCATTGTTGACTCCGCCATGAAGTTGAGTATGTAGCAGCTTGGGAAGCAGCTAAGAAAGCAGTATGGCTCCGGAAGTTCTTGAGAGATCTGGAAGTTATTCTAGATATGGATAAACCACTCACACTTTATTGTGATAATAGTGGTGCAGTGGTGAATTCCAAAGAGCTAAGAAGCCATAAAAGTGGAAAGCATATAGAGAGAAAATATCACCTCATCGGGGAGATAATGTAATGTAGGAGGAGACGTTATGTCACGAAGATTACATCTGTAGAGAACCTAGCTGATCCATTTACAAAGACCTTGTCGGCTAAAGTGTTTGAAGGCCACTTAGATAGTTTAGGATCATGTGACATGTCCCATTTTCTTTAATTCAAGTGGGAGATTGTTGCGATATATGCGCTATAGCTTCATGTAATGTAAACATAATTATATTTAATGGAATAAAATAATACATTATTCATTTTTCAAAGTTTTTGTTTGATATCGCATATTTTAAATTATTAAGTTTACCCTAGATTACTCATGTACCTTCAAACTTAGTGTATAAGTGACATACACAAGAGGATTTAAGTCTGAAATTAGTAATCTAAAATAGTCGATAGATAGCAAACAAATATGGTACTTTGTTTGTGGTTTAACTATAGTTGTGGTCCATTCTATATTTGCATGGCGACCTTGATCCAGGATCGTCCATGTGGAGACGTGAGAATGGAGGTACCTTATATGATGTGATCATATAGGACTGGACCCAGATAGAAATGAGTTTCTTATAATATCCGCTAAATAAGGAAACTCATTTTGATCTACTAGATGGCCATATATGGATTGATCTTAATCCTGAGTGTACTATGAACTCATGAATGGCAGGCTATGTCCTTTGATTTACCAAAGTGAGGTTGGTGTAGCAATCTCGACCAATAGTTACGTACTTTGGGGACATGATTTGGTGTGTAGCTGGAGACGTTTTATATAAATATGAAGTTCACTCATTCTTGCGATAAGTTGATGAGTATCTTCCTTAAAGGTTGATTTGGTACTTGAACGGTTTGAACACTCGAGTCTTTCTATTACGAATAGAAAGATTAACATTCATAATGGTTATGATTAAAACGTTCATTAAAGAATCAATAGTACTTAAGGTAAAAATAATTAGAGGGTTATAACGGACATTATGACCTGGCTCTAATTACATGATACTTGTGAAGGGGCAGTCCGTATGTAATGACTATATTGATGGACATTGACGTGGTTCGACTTAATTTCTAACCTGCGGCAATGATAGTGCAGCTTCAGGTTTTTAGTGGAATAACCTGAAGCTCATAATTCTGAATAATTAATTAATAGTTTAATTAATATTCGGTATTATTGTAGCTCGGAAGCGTAGGTCCATTTGGTCCCCGTGCTAGCTCGATATATTGTAGCAGATTAAATATAATTGGATAGTACAATTATATACTCACATATGTACAATATAAATTATTAATATGATTAATAATATTATTTTATCACACTTGAAACTATATATTAAAGTTTAATATATGGTTTTATGATAAATAATTATGAGATAGTTATTTATTATAAGTTATTAAATTAAATTATATATAATTTAATAAATGTTAAATTTACAATTTTCAAATATGGGTTTCGGAAATCCTTGGATTGATTTTGATAGTTACACCTTTTTTAAAAGATGAGAATATATTTATTTTGTAACATCTTTGTCTTTATGGAAACTAATGATTTATTACAAAAAGTTTTTGAAAAAAACCTAGCATGGCCGATTATTACCTAGTGTGGAGGGAAATGGTTTATTTGATTTTGGAAATTATAACCCTAGGTATAAAAAGAAAAAATGTTTTTATTTTTGCCTAAACCTCTCATTCCAACCCTATCCACCATCTCTCTTGTTATTAGAATTCTCTCAAGTGTTGACAAAAGCAAAAAAAAAAATAACAAAAGAAAACCAAAACAAAAATACCTAGTGTGACACCCAATCTCTAAAGAGTATAGAGATTTATTTGTGAGGATAGCCCACCTTATTTTCTATTTTTAACGAGATATAGTACATAAGGATATTTGGCGTCGAACTAAATCTCACCATCTTTTCCATCTAATACATCATATGGTAGTGAGCAATTTTCTGCTCACTACATCACACAAAAAACATTTGTAACGTGGCTCGGTTCGAATTCCTTTTGATCCATAATTTTTGGGGAACATATAGAATTATTTTAGGACTCTGTTGGGGGATTTTAACTGAAAAATCAGACCTGAAACTCAGTGGAATTGACGCAAATAAGGGCTGATTTGGGCAGTGAACTGGGCATATTTCAGGTCCAAAATAATCCAGATTTACCCCGCTATTTGTGGGCTATTTGAGGGCTGTTTCGGGGCTAAAATTTTGTTAAAAATATAAGTAAAATTTCATTGAGAGAGCTTGTCAGATTCAGCCTTATGGAGAGAAGGGCAGAAAAAACTTTCTAGTCCGATCCCGGGTGACTAACGTATTTCCGCTGCACTAGAAAAATGGTTCATACAGTAATTTCATCGATATCATAGAGCAGCTCATGAATTTTTAATGGAAAGATGCACTCCCATTACTTTAGGTAATTTCATTATCCCAAAAAAATGCGAGAATTCAATAACTAAATTAAATTTTATAGTAGGGAGTGGATCCCACGAATATATTTCGACACACAGCTTTGGAACATTTTGCCTATATGTGTTCGCGAGTAGATAACAATTATCAATCACATCAAATGTGACTCCTAATTTAGGTCTTGAATTGTTTCCGATCCCCACTGCTTTGGCATCTATTGGATGGGCGTGTTCAATGCAATACTTATCATTGACAAGCTCAAGGTACTTATGCATTATCTCACTGCTTTGACATATATTGATATGCACTTTCGTTCGAATTTGTCTCTTATCAAAATAAATTTTACTGGTACAAATTACTTCCTATAAACCACACCCACACAGCTTTGGCACATTAGGGGCACGACAATAAAAATCAATTAGCGTTTGTATTGACAAGACGGACCATTAAAGTGTACAAATACACACATAAATAAATAAAGCCTTATTATAGGGATTTTTCAATTACTATCAAATAGTTAAAAAAAATTGATCCAACCAATTTAAATTTAAGCATGTAAGAAAAAAATTGTTTTAAATATCAAATATTTAATAGCATGTTAAATATTTTTGGATATGGGATCAGACGCTCAAGAATGATTTTTTATTGTAGATCGGGTCTCGAAATGAGACTATATCGGAGATTAAGAGTTTAAATGTTGAAATATAGCTCGAAATATTTTAAAATAGAGTTTTAATGCATTAGAAATCACTTGACCTGAAAGATCCGCTTACGCGATTTATGTATATTATTCTATAAGAAGAAAGTTTATTTGTTCGACTATTACAATAGCAAACGAACTCCAATTGAGCTGATTCATAAACCATTGGACTCGGTTTTCCGAGACGAAGAACTTTCGTATTGAACATTTTTCCGAAGTTTGAGCAAAAGGGCCTCAAATATACATATTTTTGAAGAAGGACAAGGTTAAGAACGTAACTATAATTTCACAGGTCAAAACTTAATTTCCAAAAATATTCCTATAAATACCATGATGTTTTTAGAAATTGTAGAAAACTGCATATGCATTCCAATCCTCTCACATGACCCCTCTTCTTTCTTTTGATGATTTGGGTCAACAGTTCATCGGTAAATCATTCGGTCATGGCCGGCCATCGCGACGGGACCAGATGGAGCGTCCGGCCACCCTACGTCCAACAGTGGTTGGCGACGATGCCAGAAATGCCGGCAAATGGCAGAAAAGTAAGAGACGTGCATGAATGGGTAGCTCGATCCCAGCTCGTCACTTCGTTTCATGGTCTGAGCCTCCCGCCAAATCGAAGCTCTCGTAGAGTACCACAAGTTGACAGTAATAAATATTCCATTCCATGAACGGTTGCATGCGAATCGAGAAGAGAAAGAAATGATAAATAGTAATACTAGTAAACAGCAGCTCTGATCGAAATTCCGTCAATTCCAGCACGTTCGTGGGATCGTTTGGAGTCCGTATATGCCCTTGATATCTCGATAAGACTTCCCGGTAAAAATACGCTAATTCAAAGTTTATCGTTAAATATTCAGATATATCCAGTAGTTTTATAGAGTAGCATAACGATATAAATTGAATTTTTGAGTATGCGTATATTGAATATGTATATATGGTAGAATCCGAGAGAAATCAGAGCAAATTTGATCAATCCGATAAGTAAAGCGAGTTTCCGATAAAATCAGGTTTTGCATGCATCTGTGCTTTGATTTACATAATTAAGGGTATCGCTTAATTATGATGATACGATAGTATTTGAGTAATTCCAAAGAGGTTCAGAGGGCTTAGGATCCTTCCGCTGCGTTTTCAGAAACTTTTCAGAAGATTTTCCTGAATTACGTAATTTGCATATTTGAGCTACTGGATTGACATAGAACAATGTATTATGATGTAATATGAGTTTTGGATATTATTAGTAATGAAACTGAAGTTGGGGAGTTTATGCTTTGAGTAATTTTTCCATGATTAATGACCCTAACCGTCCATATTTTGTGTTACAGATGGGCAAACAAAAGGATAGTATAGACCCCAGGTAAGTACCTCATTGTGAACTTGCCTTAGGTAGACAAGGTACGATAGATGATTGTGTGTTTATAAATGTATATAGATTGTAGACTCGTAGACATATGTAACAGTAGTTATGGAGTCTTAGAAAGCATGCCATGAGAGTTTTTAGAGGTATAGTCAATGAGATTCGTAAAGAGCACGTATAGAAATAGATTGTCTGAAAGTATGCATATTGTTAGGTTTCTAGATAGCAAGCTATAAGAGGAATAAATATGAAATCAACATTTGACTTCCATTTATAGATGTATCAGCATCAGTTTGTATCTTGGACAACCCGATGATACAGTGATGTGTATCCCGGTATTGAGGATTATAAATAGATACAACTGATGTTTATATAGTTAGATATTTAAGGGGTATAGTCAATAACTCATGCAGTCAAACTCAATACCAGAATTATGCTTTCTAGTTATGCGTCTGATGATTGTTTAGTGATGACATTACGTTTGATTGATTTTATTTGATGTGTTTGTTGAAATGGGGCACGAGCCCACTTTCTATGTATTGGATGAGTGAGATGTCACCAGCTCGTAATTGACTGTAGTTAACTGTGCTGATGTGTATATGGATAATGGAATTACGTTGCATCGTATAACTTACATGTTCATATGGCTGCTATAATGATGCATATGTAGTTTGTATACCCAAGGGGACAACGATACATAACGCCCATGGATCCTAGTTACAGTGATATGGACATATACAGATTTGGGTCTAGATGGACAGCGATACATAACACCCCTAGACTCTAGTTCAGATTTAGATTCGGGACTAGGGGACGACGATACGTAATGTCCCTAGATCTCAGCCTCAATGTCGTGGGGATGGCAATACGTAATGTCCCATGACACTAGTTACGTGTTTAGTGGGACGACAATACGCAACGCCCCTAAACATCAAATTTTACAGAGGATTTAAATACAGATCCAGGACCAGGGGACGACGATACCTAACGCCCATCGATCCTAGTTACAGTGACATGGACAGATATAAATTCGAGGCCAGGGCGACGATGATACGTAACACCTCTAAACACCAGTTCATATCCAGATTCGGGACTAGGGGATAATGATACGTAACGCCCTTAGATCTTAGCCTTAATGTCATAGGGGACGGCGATACGTAGCGCCCCATGGAACTAGTTAGGTGTTTAGATGGATGGTGATACGTAACGCCCCTAAATATAAGATTTTACTGAGGATTTCAGACAGGTGCTTAGGGGACAACGATACGTAACCCCCATAATCACCAAGTTACTACTATGCCTTTTAAAGTTTTCAGATAAAATAATTTTTAAAAGGTTTTATGTGATTTCTAACTACAAAGATTCAAAAGTTTACACAAAAGTTTTACAGTTTTATAGAGTACATGGGTTTTGATTTCACTAGTTATGGAATCTGTTGATTTGGAATTGATTTCATCAGTTGTATGGAGATTTTCATGACAATTTTTGAATAACTGCTTACTTGTATAAAAGAATGGATTTCTGATATATTACCAAATTGGAATTTCATATATAGGATTTTGACACTACTTGATCTTGAATACCATCACGGATTTTTAATTCGATTTTACTCCCACCTTTCTTTGATATTTTCCAACATATGAGATTTCTTGTTTTACCAATATATACAGTTTTCAGAGTTTGTATTAAAGTTTTAAGATTTTAAAATATTGAAATTCTAGCTTTTGCATATAGCTTGCCCCACAGGGCCAGGTGCAGTTGTTACTCTATCCTAACGTGGTTCCAGAATTTGGAGCTTGCACAGTTGGTTCCCATATCTGGTGGGAATATTTTCTCTGATATAGAAGACTCGTTATATCTAGTTCTAGTTTGATGAGTAATATCGTAGTATGCTATAAGTATGTACTTTTATACATTGTATATTGAGATGCATGGTCGATTTGTGACCTTAATGTAAGGGTTGAGTGTTGGTTGTTTACTATATTTAGAATGCAGTTTGTGAAGATTCCAATGGATAAAATCATGTGTCGGTATCTTATACTGTATAGAGGTCCGAAGTTTAAGCTCAGTGTTTCAGTAAAAGTTTTATAGCTCATAGTTAGCTAATGCTTACGATTTAGCTCAAATAATCCATGTGAAGTAACTAGCCATAGTTTAAAATGACTAAATTACCACGGGTTTTAGGAGGCCTTAGCCACGGGTTTGGGTGGTTTGGTAGGTAATAAGTTAATGAGATGCCATAATTCTGTATTACGTAGTATAATGTGGAACCGAGAAGATAAGCTTACTACAATGTTGCATTCAATACAGTGAGTAAATTATCATGGTATAATATACATAAACGGACCTCAGGTAGAGACGAGATTTATAAGTTTGTGTATATTTACATATATCTGATTACTATTTATGTTCTTACAGTTACTTGATATATTTACATAAGACGTGAGTTACTTACTGAGCTTTAGAGCTTACACACCAACGGTTTGCTAGTTTTGCAGGTTTACATTGGACTTAAGGAGCTAGTAGAGCACTAGAGACATCTTGAAGACAGCGAATCACCCCGATGCTATCAAGTTGGTCTTGAATCGTTGTAATATTCTGGGATGTGTAATGGGCTCCCAAAGCCTTAGTTTTATTTTATTGTATCATATGTAAAAATTTAATCGTGCTGAGCACGCAATTATTTGTAGTTATCTGACTAATGTTAGGCTGAAGGCCTATTTGCATATAAGTTGAGATTTGTCAGATCGGAGGCTTATTTGCATATGAGTTGAGATTTGTTACTTCGAGGTGCTGAACTTTGATCCAAGTTGCATGATTTTTAGAAAAGGTCATGCCGAAACTTTTTAGCATCAGAGGCTTATGGAGATGGGTTTTCCTCTCTCCTGCCGGTAGCATACTAGCTTTCAGACAGGATGTTACAATATACTAATCGAAAAAACGCGGCAAAGATTTTACGAAAACTTTTCCTAATAAATACTATGAAAAAAGGGTAATCGGTCAAACCGATCAACTGACTACCGATCCGGTTTGACCCGGTCACTTGGGCATTAATCGGTCAGTCCATGGACTGTCCAAACAGTGAACAATTGGCTACTTGGACAGCCCCCACACTGTAAGTCCGTTTCTTACGTAATTTTCCGTTTTTGTGAATTTTTTACTCGGAATTTTTTCTGTTATTTATCAAACACCCAATACACATCCAAATATCATATTTTACTCACCAAAATTTTATCTTTCTAGGACTGATCCAGAATTTAAAATTATCAAAATTTCATGCAAAATTCCAAATTCTCATCAAATTAATTTACGTCATTTTAAAATCACCACAAATGAAGTCTCAAGAAAAATTCTAGGCATCTTATGAGTGGCTACAAACACTTTAGAATGGTAATATCATAAGTTGAATCTAATTCAAGAATTAATTCAAAATAACACATGATTAATCAAGGAAAACAAATGTCATTATTAAAATCCAACAATACCAAAAATTTGGAAATAAATATATTATCTAATAATATACTTGAAACATAAAATATATATATATATCAAATACATATGGACATGCTTAGGAAAAATAATTTCCAAATCAAGAATCAAGAACCTTACCTTAATAAAATTAAGCTTTTAATTTTTACTTCAAGATTTTCCAAATTCTTCTCCTTTGGGTGTTCTTCCTTTTTAATTAACCATAACTTTTTCGTTTTGCTCTCAACTTTTTGAGAAAAATGCAACCAAAAATGGAAATATATTTTCCATTTTTCATTCACCATGGATGAAAATTGAGGGCCATTTTGGTCATTTACCAAGTCCAATATTTGGTCCAATTTTTGTCACACACACACATCGTTTGGCCAATCACAATTAGCCAAATGTTAAGAATATGCCAAGAATATTCTTTTTTCTAGAAAGCTAAAATTCATTTACAATTTAATTAATTTGAATTTCGTTTCTCTAAATGACAAAATAAGGTTATGAGAAAATATTCCAAGAATATTCTCTTTTATCATAATTATAATTCATTAATATTTAATTAATTCAATTAACCATAATAAAATAAGTGTCAAAATTTAATTGCCATTTTGCCTTTAATTTATATCTAATTAAATTATATATCGTATACAATTATACATTAGAAATAATATGCATGTGTAAATTATAATAATCCGAATTATTCATAATTAATTGCCCAAGTGCTCAATGAGTACATTTCATATTATGGGACTCTCTAAGTTCAAGTTTATTTGTCACAAAATTCATTTTCGTGTCCATAATTTGTCCACTCATAAATTACAACGACCACAGATAATCAAGTTGAACCATACAAGTGGAGATCATTGCATATATTTAATCCATTTTTCATATGTTATCCAAAGTGTTCCGAAGATATAGAATAATGTCAAATCTCCACTGTAAACAATTCTAATATGTCGCGACGTAATCGTGATTCTCCAAATAAATACTCGGAACTCGTTTTCACAGTATACCTCAGCCAAAATTTTTAAAGAATCAGTAATTTGATACCTAAATTCTCATACACGGGACTGACAGATCCTCTCTGGATACATCATTAGATATCGTAAGTATCTGTCCACATCCAACGAACAAGAAAAGATCTGATATTAAAAGTTCATTGACGTGACTGTCATTAAAGTATGGAGGATATCGTACTTATCTACAGTGGTATCTCAAGTCAAATGAGCTAATATGCTACTCGATTTGAGAAGATTCCATTTGATGTTGGTGTATTATCTATTAAGTATCTTCAAGTGAGTCGTTCAATATTTATCCAATATAATACCTACAAGTCCATATGAGTGTCTCCAAGACTCATGGTTAACTGAGATAAGCCATTGGAACTATTCTAAATACGACATGTATCAGTCTCACTGGTTTACTAACAGACCATGTATGTAAACATTGACTAGGAACTATTTAAAAATGAATCAAGTTGTAATGTTTCTCAGTTTCCATTGCGATGCTTTTGCAACTACATTATAACAAACCATTTTATAGACTATTTACGTCTTTACTATTAAACAAAAGATTATATCGATGCAAGTACTAAATTTTATTCAAAATAAATATAAAAGTGCAATACTTCAAAAATTGGCGCGTCGAGCACCGGTTCTAACAAAAAGGCCATCACACGGATAAAAATGCCACCAAATGATAAAAGCAGATGGAGCAAAAGGCCATCACATAGATTAAAACACCACCAAAGATGGAAGTAGATTGAACAAAATGCCAACAAAGTGACTTCAGAATATCTCAGATGGACCAAAATGCCTTCACTTAGAAAAAAAACTCTAGAGAAGATTAAAATGTCGTTCAAAACAGAACATCATAGATGGACCAAGATGCCATCACCCATCAACCAACTTCTACAAAGCCTAGTAAGTCAGGTGACGCCCAAAAAAATAGATTAGTAAAAATAAGTGCATGACTTTGATAGACGTATCATTGTCACACACTGCACAAGCCCACCAAAGTGGGAACGACTGTAGAGATTAAATTTTGAAGCATAGCCCGATGATGAGTCTCGTATGGGGACACTGTAACGACCGGGGATTTCAACTATTGTTTCACTGTGAGACGAGTGTGACAAGATGTAAACCATGTTTGGAAACATATGCTCTCATGAGATGACTATCAGTAGATTCTTCGAGAATCCGATGTTAGATATTACGATGTTCCACTTCGTACAGTCCATAGTATTTGGGCCATAACCTTTTCATAAAAAACTCTGATTTTTATGAATCTTATATCGTCGGAAAGCTGAGATCGATATCTATGACTTTTACGTTGAATATTTTTCCAAATTCAGACCAGGAAGTGAGTCAAAAAAGCATATCAAAAATTTCGATGAATAGTACTCGAGGGTCATTCTAGAGAATTCTTTAAGTTTCTACAAATCTCTTAATTTTTCCCCATTTTCGACATTTTCAAACAAGCCCAAGTATAAAATGAAGTCACTATTTACCATTTCACACAAAATTTAGAAAAAGAGAGATGATAAACGTATGGAAGGAGAGGAAGAAGAAGAAGAGAAGAATAATAAGAAAATGGAGAGAAGAGAAGAAGAAAGAAGAATAGGAAGAAGCAAAAGGAAGGTTTGCATCAATGAAGCTTAAAGGATGAAGAAAATCAAGCATAAAGAAGGGAAGAAGACTTGACCGAAATTGAAATTATGAAATCTTAATAAAATGAGCATATGTTGAAGTTAGTGGCATGTTAGGGATTGTGTATTGGTAATTGACATGAAGAGAAATTGATTATAGAATTAAGTGTTCAATTTGTGTTTCTGGAAATCATAAAGGTTTAATGAACTAATAAAAACATGAGATTAAAAGTATTTGAAGATGATAATTATGATGTTATAGAATGTTTATTGAGGATATTTGCTTGTGTGATTGTTTGGGGGAATTATGGAGCAAATTGGGTATTAGAGAATGAAGATTTACACCATAATTTGGCCTTGCATCGCGACGCAGAAAGCCCTGTGTCGTGACGAGATCTGAGAAATTTCCCAGAAACACTTCTAGTGTGATTCGCGTCGCGATGTGAAAGTTTCTTATGTCGCGACGCACACGGCAAAAGTTTAGGCACGTCTCTGGACGATTCGTGTTGTGACGCGTGGATAAATAATTACCCAAATCAGTTTCAAACAACCTCAGTTTCACCCGAACGCGTTATAGGCTACCCTATAAGTCCCGTATCAATTTGTATGTACATATTACATAATGATATGTGTACGATACCTACAGAGTGATAACGCTTACTTGAATACGCAAATTTTAGCCTGATTTCGTAGTGTGTTTCTTAGTCTATTTCTAATCTAGTTTATCCAATGTAGATCATCGCAGAAACCAGAGTTTTCTCAGCAAGCGAGTAGTGCCTGCCAGATTTCCTAACTATGATTGGACAATTCTCTTTTAAATTGACATTTCATTTTTTTATTTTCTTAATAGACTTATTTTTACGCTTTAGGGTGTTAGATGATTTTATTACAGATATTTCATGAAAGTATATGATCTAAGCTATGTTTGAGAAACAAATGTTTTCAGAATATGAGTTTTATGATTTTTCGAGGCATGAGGGAAAAAACCACCTCAGTATGTAACTTTATTCAGTCATGGAATTGACGGACAACACAAATGCACATGTAGAGGACTGTGGGGACGGTGATACGTAACGCCCCCAGATCCTAGTTCAGGACTAGGGATGACAGATGCCTCTAGATCTTAGTTTCAGAGCTTGAATGGTTGCATAGATCCACACCCCCAGTTCTAGTTCGGTGGCTTGGGGGACAGCGATACGTAATGCCCCAAGACCACTAGTTTCAGGGACAATAGTGGCATGCTTTGGGGGACGACGATAAGTAACGCCCCAAAGTCATGGATTTTTACTCCTGGCTATATTTAGGCGTATGGGGGATGGCGATATGTAACGCCCCCATGCGTCAAGTTTTCAGCAGATATACAGAGTTAAGTTTTCAGAAACAGTTTCTGATTCAGTTTACAGAATAGTTTTCAGAGAGAAATTTTCCAGAAAGTAAAGTTTCAGTAACAAAAGTTTTACAAGAAACTTTCAGCAAATATTTTTATAAAGGTTTTCCAGAAAAAGTTATGTTGAGATAAAGTAAAGATTTTAGAAAATTTTAGATTTAATATAAAAAAAATCAGATTTTATAAAGTATTTCAGTTTTTACTTTAAAAATCGTCCACTCATTTAGATCATACGACGATCTAACCCCCACTTTCAGTTTCCTTATTTCACAGGTATTCTCGGAGGACGAGCTCAGAAGGACGGATACTGATGCAGTCCCTAGGGTTTGGAGTCTACCAAGTCAAGTCAGGGATTAAGTTCAATACATTCTGAGTCAGAAAGTGTCTTGTAACATATTTGTTATACAGTAATGGTCATACATTCATTGCATTATCGAGGTTATTACTATTGTTGAACTGTGTATTCAAATCAGAGTACTTAATAGTATGAGTATTGTGCATACATGGTTGATGAATTGGGTTATGGTCCCTTATATGAGTGTATATATATATGTGTATGAGGTGAGAATAGCAGTTATCAGAGTCAGAGGATTATGGGGTTAGTATGGTTTATCCCCTGCCGGTAGCATCTCCCGGATCGGGGATGTTACAAAGATGGTATTAGAGCGTGGTCTAGGGAGTCAGTGACTGTAGTGGGTAGAGTGTTGGGGTTTTGTATACGCAGTATGTCCGGGATACCCATATATGAGGCACTACCTCTCCAGTATCCGATTCTCGAGTACGTCCTCAAAGTTCTATAAACAGGTTAGTAAGAATTCCTAAACTATTCAAATATCGTACCTTATAAAGCAATAATAATTTTTTTGTAAAATCTTTTCGAAATTATCCAGAATTATTAGCAGAAGATCAAGTTCAGTTATGAAATTAGAAAGTATAAGTACTAAGAAAAGCTACTCAATGGAGAGGAAAAGGAAAACTATAAGAAAGCAAGAAAAGATACATAGTTGGGTAAGCAGCCAGAGATAAAGAAAAATGAAGAGACAGAATAAGGCAGTGAAGTTCTAAGGATATCTACCCATGACTGTAGAGAGAAAATAGAAAAAGCCCAAGCAAGTATTAGAGTGCATAACAGTTGTTAGATTCCTTCCCTCCTCAAAAATTTCTTTTAAATAGATTTAAGAGCCTTAAGTGCCTTATATAGACAGCGAATTCCCCTAGTAATGAGGAATAGTCAGAAAAATAAAATGGAGCAAGAGATCAAGACTAGCTTAGGGAGTTCCCACAGACGAAAGATGCCAAAAAGGACCTTGAGAACTTCAGATCCCCAAACCCAGACCTAGGCTCACAAGCAGCCAAATAAGGGTCATAAACAGAAACGATTAGTTACCTTATCTTAAGCAATCCGATGGAGATGAGACCTTAAGCTCTCTAGTTTTCAACCTCTTAGTCATACCAATTAAGGGAGCCGTCCTAACAGAGCCTACCTCATACCTACATTACATGAGAAATAGACCCTACTATGACATAAAGTACCAGAATAATGATACCGAAACCTATCAAGGCATTAGATGTTACCCTAGTTCTTATTAGCATAGATATAAGTGACTGTAACAAGCCCGACGAGAGTTCATTTTAAGAAAGGGATTACCTTGAAAGATATATCACATAGAAAAGGAATAAGGAAGTGTTGAGGAAGTAAAGGAAAGAATTTAGTATAGCCCAAAGATATAAGCAAGTCAACATGAGGCTTATAGTACTAGTAGAAGTCCACATAGTAGACCCAATGTATTTGTACCTTCAAATCAACCCAAGTCGGTAAAAATCCGTGAAGTATACAAGAATAGACACGAGAGGTTTGAGATATTTAGGAAGTGACAAGAGTACCAGTATGGACTGTAAAATAGAGTGCCAAAGTCGAAACTTATAGCAAGAATGGAGATTGGAGATCTAGGAAGCAACCAGAAGTATCAGTCACCACTAACATTGGCAGTACAACTTAGAACCAAAAGTCAAGATATGGAATTTATAAAGAGAGATGTGAAAGGTAATGAGGAAATTCTGTACATTCAGGCATATTGTTAACAAAATGATAATGTAGTAGCGTAGAAAATTGATAATAGTTGTGGGACCCCAAGACATGGAGTAGTCGACCAGGCTCATGTAGAATGAATGTAGACCATTTCTTCTAGAAACCTTGATTCTAATACGAATATAGGCACCTAACCAGTCATCACCGAGTTTAGGTCTAAAACAGAGCGAGTATCCGTAAATCCTTAAGGAATGCATATGCTCACACCCCTCAACTATGAGCTCAGTAAAGAGAAAAGCCGGTAAAAGAGAGCAATTGACAGATAGATGAATTGCGAGATGGCTAAACAACCAAATCGATTAGTTCAATGAAACATAGACAAACAGCACGAGCTAGAATAATTTAAAGCCACAATAAGTTGAGCTAAGTTTAGAGGCCATCGTTGAATTAAGAAGACCTTAAAGAAGTAAAGACTTAGAAGTACAAGGAAATCAGGGAGTATGACTCTTAGGATTAAAGTGAATAACTTATAAGGAGTCCATGGTACTGAGAAGGAAAGACTAGATAAAGAGTAGCACCTGAACCAAAGACTTAATATGAGGTGTCTTAAGTAATCGAAGTTAATAAAGTTTTCAGAAGAATAAAGATGTAAGGAATGTAAGGAGATGACATGAGAAATAAACCTATGCAGCATATTAAGCTTCTTAATAAGGAATAACAATGAGAGTATAACGACACCCAGAGAAAAAGAGTAACGACGTCAGAAGGTTTAATAACATAGACTAAACAGAAAGGAGTACAGAGGCAGTACGAGAAAGTTGTTGGAGAGCATGGCTCTAGAAGAATTTCACAGAAGGGGTGGAGAGATCGATTGTTGAAAATGATCATGAGTAAAGTTGGAGAAGGCAACCAAATAATTTTAGCAGTAGTACTCTAGTCTAGGAAAAGACACTAGACATATATAAACGAGATTCCTGGGCTCCTAGAGAAAGAATATGTGCCAACAGAACACCATAAACAGAAAGGCCTCAAGATAAGCTCCCAACCCCCCGACCCTCGTTAAACAACAGCAGCAGCGATGGACCTTGAGGGCTACCATAAGATATTCCCAGAAAGAAGTTGAAGTATAGTGATAAAAGACCGAAACATAAAACCTTTAGATACAATACCAGAACAGAATAGGAAAGGAAATAGCTCTAAGTGAGAGATCTAGAAGAGAAGTTATTAGATAAGACAATGAAGAGAGGAAGTACCAGTTAAGCAGTGACAAGAATGTAAGAGAACAGTGATAAACATGACTAGGGATATGTAAGAGCTAATATCCTTCAGATAAGGAGACAGAGATATATGTCGTAGAAGTTTCAGTTCTAGAACAGAGCAGGAGAGAAGATGAAAAGGTTAGCAGGTACAAGGTTTGGAATTAAAACCGTATAGGTGCAACAACAATATGAGAAAATACTAAATAAGTATTGGCAGAAGTGTAGTATAGTATGGAACCGAGAAAATGAGTTCACTACAGTATGGAAAACAATAAAGAAGAGGTATCCTAACATGTAATCAGGTATAGAAGATGAGTTGATGTAAAGGAACAGCAACCAGATTTGTAGTAACAATGAGAGCAAGTACAAAAAGGAAATGAACTTTACCAGGCCAAAAACATCAGCGTCGATGTTAAAAGTAGGGAATGCGATTTAAGCGCCAATGTGCATACAAGTAAACCTGATCTTTAGCTAATTAAGAAGGACCACTAGGAAACTATCCAAAAGCAACACTATAAATACAAGAGTCATTGGTAGGCAATACCAGTGAGTTAGGAAACCCTAAACCCTCCTTAAATAAGTAGAGATATTGGAACTTGAAGAGATAAATTCATGAGCAATTTAAGCTCGGCAAGGAGAATATAGAGAGTTAAGCAGTTAAAATATGAGAAATAATGTTTAGATCAAGTTAAACAAGTGTAGTTAAAGGAGTATCAAGTACAAGCATTGTTAATAATGATAAGGACTACTCTTGTAAACTTATCGATTCTGAAAAAGAGAGTATGTGAAGCCTAACCAAAAGTCATCAATATCTCTATTGAGAGTCAAAGGTACTAGCTAAGGAGAACTTGATCGAATATAACTAAAGATTTAGAGAAACGGATTTCCTTGGAGACAAATAAGGTTCAGCACAACTAGAGGTTCGGAAATAAGGTAGTCCAAGATACCTAACAAAGATCTTATGAAACGAAAACGAAGTGGTACCTCTTAGTAAAGAACTTAAAGGATATTCATTGAATCTATGAATTCCGAAGTAGTAGTTTATCAAGTATGACATAAGGTTCGATGTATGAGTTAGATATTAAGAAAGATGGAGAATCTTATGTGCTCACTAATCAATTGGTAAATGATCAGCCAGGTAAAAATCTTCATAATTAAGCCAAATAGAATCCCCGATGATATAAGATAGTTACAGCATAGTACGAGGTTTATAAGGGACCCAAAAATCCAATGACCTATGATAAGATCCAAATTTTAAAGAGGATTCGAGGACGAATCTTATTTAAGGGGCGGTGAATTTGTAACGACCAGAGATTTCAACTACTATTTCAGTGTGAGACGAGTGTGACAAAATGTAAACCATGTTTGGAAACATATGCTCTCGTGAGATGACTATCGGTAGATTTTTCGAGAATTCGATGTTAGATGTTACGATGTTCCACTTCGGATAGCCCATGGTATTTGGGTCGTAACATTTTCATGTGAACTACAATTTTTATGAATTTTATATTTTCGGAAAGCTGAGATCGAGCTCTACGACTTTTGAGTCGAATAGTTTTCCAAATTCGGAACAGAACGAGTAGCAAACGCAAATCAAAATTTCAAAAGTCATTCTAGAGAATCTTTAAGTTTCTACAAATCTCTCAATTTTTCCACATTTTTGACATTTTCAAACAAGCCCAAGTATAAAAAGAAGTCATTATTTACCATTTCACAAAATTTAGAAAAAGAGAGAGGAGAAACGTATGGAAGGAGATGAGAAAGAAGGAGAGAAGAAGAAGAAGAAGAAGAAGAAGAAGAAGAAGAAAGAAGAGGAAGAAGAAGCAAAATGAAGGTTTACATCCATGAAGCTTAAAGGATGAATAAAATCAAGCATAAAGAAGGTAAGGAGACTTGACCCAAATTGAAATTATGAAATCTTAATAATATGATCATATGTTGATGTTAGTGGCATGTTAGGGATTGTGTATTGGTAATTGACATGAAGAGAAATTGATTATAGAATTAAGTGTTAAATTTGTGTTTTTGGAAATCCTAAAGGTTTAATGAAGTAATAAAAACAATGAGATTAAGAGTATTTGAAGATGATAATGATGATGTTATAGAATGTTTATTGAGGATATTTGTCTGTGTGATTGTTTGGGGGAAATATGAAGCAAATTGGGTATGAGAGAATGAAGATTTAGACAAGAATTTGGCCTTGCATCGCGACGCAGAAAGCCTTCGTCGCGACGCGATCTGGGAAATTTCCCTGAAACGCTTCTGGTGTGATTCGCATCGCGACGCGAAAGGTTCATGCGTCCTGACACGCATGGTAAAAGTTTGGGCACATCTCTGGATGATTCGCGTCGCGACGCGTGGACAAATAATTGTCCAAATTACTTTCAAACCAACTCAGTTTCACCCGAACGCGTTAGAGGCTACCTCATAAGTCATGTATCAATTCGTATGTACATATTACATCATGATATATATACGATACCCACAGAGTGATAACGCTTACTTGAATACGCAAATTCTAGCCTGATTTCGTAGTGCATTTCTTAGTCCATTTATAATCTAGTTTATCCAATGTAGATCATCACAGAAACCAAAGTTTTCTCAGCAAGCGAGTAATGCAAGCCAGATTTCCTAACTGTGAGTAGAACTTCTCTTTTAAATTCACATTTCGTTTTGTTATTTTCTTAACAGACTTATTTTTACGCTTTAGGGCGTTAGATGATTTTATTACAGATATTTCATGAAATTATATGATATAAGCTATGTTTGAGAAACAAATGTTTTCAGAATATGAGTTTTATGATTTTTCGAGGAATGGGGGAAAAACCTACCTCAGTATGTAACTTTATTCAGACATGGAATTGACGGACATCACATGTGCACATGTAGAGGACTGGGGGGATGGCGATACGTAACGCCCCCAAATACCAGTTCAGGACTAGGGATGACAGATGCCTCTAGATTCTAGTTTCAGAGCTTGGAGGGTTGCATAGATCCGTACCCCCATTTCTAGTTCAGTGGCTTGGGGGACGGCGATATGTAATGCCCTAAGACCACTAGTTTTAATGACATTAGTGGCATGCTTTGGGGGACGGCGATACGTAACACCCCAAAGTCATGGATTTGCACTCCTGGCTCTAGTTAGGCGTATGGGTGGATGGCGATACGTAAAGTTTTCAGTAACAATAGTTTTACAAGAAAATTTAAGCAAAGAGTTTTATAAAGGTTTTCCAGAAAAAGTTATGTTGAGACAAAGTAAAGTTTTCAGAGAATTTCAGATTTAATGTCCAAATAAAAATTGGATTTTATAAAGTATTTCAGTTTTTACTTTAAAAACCATCCACTCACTTAGATCGTACGACGATCTAACTCTCACTCTCAGTTTCATTGTTTCACAGGTATTCTCGGAGGATGAGTTTGGGAGGACGGATACTGATGCAGTCACTAGGATTTGGAGTCCATCACGTCAAGTCAGGGATTACGTTTAGTACAGTCAAAGTCAGAAATTATCTTGTAACATATTTGTTATACAGTAATGGTCATACATTCATTGCATTATCGAGGTTATTACTATTGTTGAACTGTGTATTCAAATTAGAGTACTTAATAGTAAGAGTATTGTGCATACATGGTCGATGAATTGGGTTATGGTCTCTTGCATGAGTGTATATATATATGTATGAGGTGAGAATAACATTTATCATAGTCAGAGGCTTATAGGGTTAGTACGGTTTATCCTCTGCCAGTAGCATCTCCCGGATCGGGGATGTTAGAGACACCATTTGAACGCTTGGAAAATTACAAGGATGAATGTTGGAAGGGAAATGAACTTCAAGGAATACAACCAAATGCCAGCCAGACATCACCTTTGTCATGCCTACCATCTCTCATACCAGAATACCCGGCCGAATATACCCTGAAAACCCTAAATCCGTCCGGACATGATACAACTGTCATTGAATAAGCAATTTGTCAGTTACTGAATTTACAGAACCTGATTATGTCTGTCTGGATATACAATTCAAATTTAATAGTTGGCCAGATATATAATTCAAAATACATATCCAGCCAGACATGTATCAAGCTATCATCGAGTGTGTAGATCTTTAGTTACTATAGTCACGGGCATCATAATTACTGAATATGTCCAACCAAATATGTCTCAAGATGCACCTCCGGCCGAATATTTATCGAGTTGTAACTGACAACAAATGGGAGAGAGTGAATGGATCATGTCTTTCCCTTCCATTCTCAAACCCTTCTTATTTTCTATAAAATTGGAGGTTTCACATTTACATAATGTAGGCACTGCATTTTTGCATGTAAGTCCCGATGATGAGTCTCACATGGAGACACTACCTCTTTAAATTGTGGAAGTCGCAGGAAAGGGACGTCGGAAGGGAAGAGTCAGGAATTAACATCTTATTGGATTTAATTCGCTTGTTTAGCTTTGGGTTTGCTTGTTGGACCTCTGTTTTAAAGCACATCCCTAGACCAAAACCAAAGCCACACGCCCACCTAGCCCAAAACCAAAGCCACACGCCCACCTAGCCCAAGCCCATTAAATCACATCCAATAATAATTAAAACATTTAAAACACATGTCAAAAATAGATTAAATCAAATTAAATTAAATCAAATCAAATCCAATTAAATCAAAACAAATCTCATTCCTAAATTAAATAAATCAAATCAAATCTCATAAATCACATTCCTAATTAAACTAAATCACATGCCTAAACTAAATGAAATCAAATCAAATCCCAATAATCATCTTCCTAACTAAAATAAATCATTTTCCTAATTAAAAGATTTTTCCCTATCACACACTAATTAAAAATATCTCCCATAATAACACAAATCTTTTCCCTTCTCACACAAGGTATACCCCAACTCTTGCCTATAAAAGAAGCCTAAACCCAACCTTGAAACCCCTTGCTCATTCTCACGTTACTGCCTCAACTTCAAGCCACAGCCTCATCACGTCCCTAAACCCTCCACAAACATTCAGCCACTTCACGCAAATAAACCCTCCACAAGCCTTCAACTTACGCACCAATAAACCCCTTCACAACAGCCTTCATCATTCACGCCACATAGCCCTCCACTCACGCAAGTCCCTTTGCTTCATGCCACATAAAGTCCCTCCAAATCAGCCTTAAACTCCACGCCACAACACCACAAATCTACCCTCATCTTCACGCGAAACCACTGAAAATAGCCCCTGAAACCACCGAAAACAGCCCCTGAAACCACTGAAAACAACCCCTGAAACCACCAAATATAGCCCATGAAACCAGTCCCTGAAACACCAAAAACACCCCTAAAACCAACCACTGAAACCCCTGAAACCATCCCATGAAACCACCAAAAATAGCCCCTGAACACGCCCGAATACCCCTGAAACAGCCCCTGACTTTCACGCCAAACTCCCTTCCAGCAGCCCCTGAAACAGTCCATTATTTACCTCAATACAGTGACCAAAAAATACAGCGAAAACAGCTGCGAAATAGAGTGAAAACAGCAGCCCAAACAGAGAAGGAAAACGTTGAACCAGTGAACCGGAGGAGTTGCGGAGCATCAACCCTTCTGACAACCGCGTACCGCACTTTCGAGACACGACTAGAGAGGTTAGACCTGAGGGCACCTTTTTATTTATTCTGTTTTATTTTTTATTTATTTTATTACTTTATTTCGCATGAGTATTGTGGATTGGTGCATGATGTGATTTTCGGATGAACGAAATATGTGTTCTCTCTTGCGGTATATCGGATGGAAACCCGGAAGTAAATTCCGTAGCCGAATCTGAATGGACGGTATTGCAGTTTGCACTCGGGATACAATGACACGTACCGCTTGAGAGATTCACATGTTTCGTTTCATCCAACCTTGTGTTCGAGCATGATTTAGTCTAATAAGTTATTTATTTTCTTAAGCATGATTTAGTCTAATATGTTATTTATTTTTTGAGCATGATTATGTTATTACTTTATGCATGATTTAGTTATTTTTCTTTTGCAATAGGAGTTTAATTTATGTTTGTGTTTCGGTTGTTATCTATTTTTCGTGCTTGATAATTCAACATGCTTATGAGATCATGGTGTGATATCGTATGTTTGCCGTTATGATAACTTACTTTCAAAGCATGCAAACTTAGACGTAGGATTTACTTTCATGAATGCGAACTAGATCTAAGTTACTCTTAAACATATATGTTGCGTAGATTCGGTTAAGTTATCGCTCAAGTCATTTCATTACAAGTTGCATAAGTAAGGGACCATTCCGAACCCAACGGTTTGAGGTCTTCCCTTGCGAGGGGTGAGTGCGGCCTTAAATCATTTTCCCGATTCACATCGGGTGGCGACTCCATTTTTAGTTCTCCAGTTTATTCCCCCGCGGGCTACTCCGTACTCCCGACTAGGCCGCGAGCTTGGAACAGCGTCGTCAAGTTTTGTGTCCTACAATAAACAATTCAAAACCTACCTGAAAAACTCTACCAAAATTCTACAATATTCAGTTCATAGAGAGAAATAGAGAAAATAGTGAGGAAATCTAAGAAATCTTGGAGTTTATTCCCTTCCAGCTAACAACCCAGCAGTAATTCGACTTCAAAGATATCTTCTAAGCCAGACGACACATAAAGGTACGAACTGATGGCATATTACTTTATCCTTTCTGCATTTTGGAGTTTTTGTTCCAACACAGATCTCCTACCAAATGTACATTACATTCGGCCGGACATGCACACACCTCCGGCAACTTGATAAACATATCATGCCGCTTTTACTGCTTTTTTTAGTTCAGTCACTTTATTAATGTTTATTTTCAGTATATTACTATCACTTTCTTATCTTATATTATCATTTAATGCATGCTATTATGTTAGTTATCTTATTAATACCATGTTTATTATCATGATACCAGGGTTTCCCGTCGTCGACCTCCACTTCCAATATTCTCTATATCTCATAAACCGGTTTACTTGCTGTTGTTAACACCAGTTGTCTCATTACCAATTTCTCCGAATTCTCCCACGTTGCGGCTAACGTTGCCAATGCGTCCGCCATCTGATTCTCTTCTCACGGCAAGTGCTGGAATTTGCAGTCAGGGATAACCTGTGCCAGACTCCTGATGTAGAACAAGTAAGGCTTCAACTGTTCTTCTTTTAACTCCCATTCTCCTTGCATCTGTCGGATTACCAACATTGAGTCTCCATAAACTTCAACATCCTTAGCTCTCAAGCTTATCAATGCAGTCAACCCGAAGGCACATACTTCATACTCGGCCATGTTGTTAGTTACTCTAAACGTCAACCTCTTGGCCATAGGCAAAGTTTCTCCCTCAGGGGTTACTATCACGATTCCAATTCCGGCTCCTTTGTAGTTCACTGCTCCGTCAAAAAACATCTTCCACCCTTGGACTGCTATAGCTTGGAATTCCTCATCGGGGAATTCAAACTTGTATTGATCTCCTTCAACTGGTTGCAATGCCAGGAACTCCGTCACGGCTCGCCCTTTGATCACCTTAGAAGTGAGGTACTCGATATCAAATTCTGTCAGCAACACTAACCATCTGCCCAACTTTCCAACTAGCGAGGGCACCGAATGTAGGTACTTCAAAGGATTCTCCTTTGCCACCACTTGGATCTTGTAGGATTGGAAATAATGGCGTAATTTCTTCGACGCCCACACTATTGCTAGACAGATCTTCTCCACTTCCTGATAGCGGGCTTCGTATGGAAGTAATTTTTTGCTAAGGTAGTAGACTGCATGCTCTACTTATGTCTCATCTGCTTGTACCATCATCGCCCCTAGCGCTTCGGGTTTAATAGCCAAATAAAGTACCAAGGATCTACCTTGTCTTGGAGGTTTCAAAACAGGAGGCTTTACCAAATATTCTCTGATCTTGTCGAAGGCTTCCTGACACTGCTCATTCCACTTCACTGGCTGATCTTTTCTCAACAGTTTGAAGATAGGCTCACACACTGACGTCAATTTGGCAATGAACCTACTGATGTACTGGATTTTCCCAAGGAATGCCCTGACTTCTTTTTCTGTCTTCGATGCTGGTATCTCAGTAATAGCCTTGATTTTTTTGGAGTCCACTTCTATTCCTCACATTCCTACAATATGGCCAAGTAACTTCCCCGACGTTAGTCCGAACACGCACTTCTTAGGATTTAGTAGTAGGTTGTACTTGTCGACTCGTTCAAGGAACTTCTCCAATGCTTCTATATGCCCGTCTCTCGTCTCTGACATGACCATCATGTCATCTACATATACCTCAATCCCTTTATGCATTATGTCATGAAATAAGGTAGTGGCCATCCGCTGGTAAGTAGCTCCGGCATTCTTAAGCCCAAACGGCATCACCTTGTAGCAATAGGTTCCTCATTCCGTGACAAAGGCAGTCTTGTGCTTGTCTTCTTAGGCCATAAGCAATTGATTGTATCCCAAGAACCCATCCGCGAATGAGTATATAGCAGACAAAGCCGCACTATCAACAAGTACATCTATATGTGGCAAAGGAAAGTCATCATTCGGGCAAGCCTTGTTGAGATCTCTATAATTTACACACATTCTGACCTTGCCATCCTTCTTCGGCACATGCATATATTAGCCAACCACTCGGGATATTTCACCACTTCCAGGAATCCCACATCTATTTGCTTCTTAACTTCTTCTCTGACCTTCTCGACCTACTCGGGTCTCATCCTTCGAAGTTTCTGCTTCGCCGGTTTCATATTCGGATAAGTTAATATCGCATGCTGGGCAATACTTCTATCTACCCCATGCATGTCCTCATAAGACCAAGCGAACACTTTGTCATATTTAACCAACATCTCTTCTAAATTCTTCCGCTCTTCGGTGGTAACTTCACTCGCAATTAAGAATTCCTTGGGGCTTTCAGGCGTACCAAGGTTGAATGCGTTCGTTTTAGTTGAGTTGATATCAAATATGCTCAAGTCATGAAAGTTAAGAGGAAGAGACTCAGGCAAGTAAGCAAAATGATTGTCTTTATTGCTAGTAAATGCGGGAGTACACTCAAATAAATCAGGAAGATAAATTTCTTCATCATCTACAGACACTTCATCTTCCGCAACCGGGTTTTTCTCAACTTCTTTATTCTCCTCAAGAGTCAGGCTCTCCAATTTCATCAGCTCTTCTTCACATTTCTCTTCTTCTTTTTTCGCAACTTCCTCTGTCAGCGGCTTCTCACCTAGCATATCTTGGAAGATCTCAAATCCAGGCACCACAATCCCATTAACTTCTACTGGTTCGGGCTCTCCTTGATACCCTAATGCCTTTTCGAAGCATTCCATCAGCTTCAACCCTTTCTTCTTGGCTTACGGCTTTTCTTCGTCAGATATGTATCCCAAACCCCCTCCGAGTAGTCTTCCCTTTAAAGTCTGGCAATGCTGAACCTTTGTATGGTTCAAACTTAATTTTCTCCATGATCCTAGCCACCTTAGGATCTACCCACTCCTCGAAGGTTGCCGACACTTGGAACATCGTAAAAGGTTGAATTTCCAAGGTGGCTACAACATTGTCCACCTCAGCTCTGATAGTGACAATCTCTCCTCCATACAGGAACTTAATCATCTGATGCAGAGTGGAGGGCACACCCCAAGCTTATGAAACCACGACCTTCCCAACAACAAGAAAACAATGGCTGGGATATCCAGCACCGTGAACTCGACCTCATCCTCAATCGGACCAACCTTGACTACTGCGGCAAAGGTACCTTCAACTCCCCGCTTACTATCATTATAAGCCTTAATAGTCATATTAGAGGGATTCAAATCTGTCGGCTTTATACCCAGCCTTGCCAAAATCTTCAATGGGCACACATTGATGGATGAGCCATCGTCAACCATCACACAAGATGTACTCTTGCCCCTTATTTCAGCTCGGATGAATAAGGGCCTATTGTGGTTTTTTCCCTCAACCGGGAGTTCTCCCTCAGAAAAGGTTATCTGTAGTGCTTCTTTTTATACTTACCCGACAAACATTGCGGGATTAGCATCCTCGGGCACTACTATCTTGCTCAAGGCCTCAACCATATCTCGTCTGTGCTATCCAAACGCACACAACAACTCCCAGATACTCAAATGTGCTCGAGTCTTTTTCAATTGCCGTAACACTACATCTCCCTCGGCTTTCTCTGTATTCTCGGCCACTTCTCGGCCTTCTGTCAATACTTCCTTCCCCTTTTCTCCGGTATCATTATAAAAACGCCCACTTTGGGTCATCCCATTTACCTCTTCTTCATCGCTACTAGAGAAATCCTCCCAGAAATTCTTCTTATGTTCCATCTCATCCTCACTGTTACTATCCCAAATCCCCAGGCAAGAGGCTTGCAGTCAAAGGTTTGTAGGAAAAGGTCTTCAGGTAGGCCAGAGTTGATCATATAAGCAGGTGGGGGAACAGAGTGATAGTTGGGAAATGGGTTGCGGTATATGTTTGGTTGTTCTTTCTCAGGGTCAGGAATCTTATGGGAGTCAATCAAGTCTTGGATCTCATGGCGGAGACGGGCACAGTTATCGGTGTCATGGCCATTCTGTTATTGAAAGTGACAGTAGCGGTTCATGTTAAGGTTCGGTGGGGGAGGGTTTGAGAGAGGTTTCGGCTCCAATGGTTTCAAGAGCACTTGCCTTGTCAATTTCTCAAGAACTTTGGACAAAGGTCTGCCCAAGTTGGAAAAGCATCGGTTCTTAATGGAAGCAACCTCCGCAAAAATAGGCTTAGCATCTGAGGGTCCTCCGGCTGTCCTCCTATTCAGGCTGTAAAACTTCTGATTCTCAGTTTCCTCCTCTTCAATATCCATGACAGTTTCCTTCAACTGTCGGAAATCCGCGATCATGGAGGTCATCCTCCTCAGCTTACCATAAATTGAGGGCTTAGTACCCTTGATAATCATCTTTATCTGGTCCTTCTCCGACGGCCGAGTCTGCATCTTCAGAAGCTGGCTCCTCCAGTGATCCACATACTCCTTGAAGCTCTCCTCCGGCTTTGTCTTGGTATTCTCCAAGTCGTGAAGCGACAAGTCGATTTCCAAGTCTGTAACATACTATTTTAGGAAGGCATCAGCTAGTTCCCTCCAATCTTCCTTAACTTTTTTCTCATGGCTGTGATACCACACTACAGGTGCCCCCTCGAGTGACATCCCAAACATCTTTTGGACTTGGCGCTGCGACAGGCCTACTGAACTCATCACCGAGACATATTGCCGTAGATGGTCCCTCGGGTCTCCATTTCCATTAAATTTGGCAATGTCGGGCATTTTAAACTGAGCTGGCAGCTGTTCCTCGAAGGTCATTACATCATAATCCAATAAATCCTCATGCTTCCCCTTCAGTTTACGGGTAACTGACTCCAATAGAGTTTCTGTATCTCGGCCTGAGACCCGGCTATTCTCCCAGCGGCATATTCAGCCATATCATCATTAAACACAGAAGCATCATCATTCAATCCAATTGGAGGGCTCTCACGCCTCTCATTTTCAGATCCTCCCGCGGCGCGGGGCACGGCCATATTAGACATGGCGGCAGTCAAAGCTTGCAGTTGTTCAGTCATTTTGGTAAGATTAGCTTCAATCTGATCCATTCGAGACCCCTCGTTGACAGATTCACTCATGTTTATTGATGGTCTTTTGATTAGTCTCCCCTCTTCCCTAACCCAACGGGAATCTATGGTGTCTTTTAAGATCGTGTGTCAGTGCATATGCGTGTAATGCATGTAACATATAAATTCATAAAAACTTTATACTAATTGGCCCATTAACATTTTAAAGTATTCAACCACACCATTACGCGGTGCAAACTTGTCCCAGTTGAAAAGGCCCAACAGGTTTACACTTTGCGATAACATGGATAAATGACTTCGAATGATAAGAGGCCCAAATGTAAAATGGCCCATCGGCATTTTAGAAGCTTTTGGCCCAACTGTCAAAGGACACGAACTCGTCCCAGTTTAAATGGCCCAACAAGTTCTCATCTTTTGACAAAAGGTCCAACTGGATCAAAATGACGACGGTCCAAAACATAAATATAAAACAAATAATTTCTACTAGTTCTATGACTAAGGTTCACATGTGGGTTTACGGGAGTGCGGACAAAGGCTCTCGCTGATGAAGGATTGCCCACAACTAGGAATCCCCACTCAAGGGTTCAAGCGACCAAGTGAGCGCACCTTTTTTATACCTTACGGTACGTGCCAATGAGTTAAGGTACGTGCCAACGAGTTAAGGTGCGTGACTGACTGTCAAATGGATTTCCCGTTGTAGATTCCCCAGAGGGAGGGTGGAGTGAACTATCTTAAATACCCAAACCTCTTAGGCTCTTATCGCTTGGTGACAGGAATAAACAACGAGTCCTCCAAATTAGTCCATCACAGTAAGCTACGAGTACATGATTATCTAGATGCCTTCACAACTTTTCCTCGTAGAAAGGTAGTGAATGAAGGAAGAAACCAAACCATTACCAAGCTTTAATAATGCCTTTGATTAAACCCCTTTCAACCCACTATAGACACAGTTAACTAAAGCACAAATCATAAACATCACAAGACATGATTTCGGGGCCGATTCTCTATCCTCAGTGGAGTCGCCAGACTGTATGACACAGAACTTGACGACGATGTTCTAGGCTCGCGGCCTAGTTGGGAGTATAGGATAGCTCGCGGGGAACTAAACTGGAGAAATAACATGGAGTCGCCACCCTGTGTGAACCGCAACAAATATTTAAGACCGCACTCACCCCTCGCAAGGGAAGACCTCAAACCGTTGGGTTCGGAATGGTCCCTTACTTATGTCACTTATAAAGATATGATTTGTGCAATAAACTAATTGAATCTACTCAACATGTATGCTCAAAGGTAGCCTACACCTAAGTTTGCATGCATAAGAATAATAAAGAAACCTATATCTAAGTTTGCATGCTTCAAAGTAAGTTGTCATAACGGCAAACACGCAATAACATACAATCATCGCACAATCATGCTCAATTATCTAATGCGGAAAATAAATAAGAATCTGAGCATAAATATAAACTAAATCCCTAATATGATATAAAACAACCTAATCATGCATAAAGAAAGAAAATATTATCGACTAAATCATGTTTAAGATAAATAACATACTAGCAACCTAATCATGCTCTAATACAATGTTGGATGAATGAAATATGTGTATCTCTCAAGCAGTACGTGGCATTGTATCTCGAGTGCAAACCGCAATACCGTCCATTCGGATTCGGCTATGGAATTTTCGTCTGGGTTTCCATCCGATATACCACAAGAAAGAACACATATCCATTCACCCAACGGCCACAACACAAATCAACTAACAACTCACATGCGAAGATATATTAAAATAAATAAAAGAAAAGAAAGATAATAAATAAAGAAGGTGCCCTCAGGTCTAACCATTTATATCGCTTCTCAGAAGTGCGTTACACGGCCGTTGGAAGGGTTGATGATCCGTAACTCCTCTGGTTCACTAACTTAACGTTTTCCTTCGCTGTTTTGCTGTTTGGGCTGCTATTTTCACTCTATTTCGCTGTTGTTTCCTTGCTGTTTTGCTGTTGGTTCTTTGTGGTTTTAAGGTGGTAAAATAGGGGCTATTTCGGTGGTTTACTGGCAGGTTTTGGGACTGTGTTTGCGGGGATGTGAATGGGGATATACGGCGTTTTACTAGCAATGCAGAGGACGAGTTGTGGCAGTTTTTGTGTGTACAGTGGGCGTAGAAACCGTGAAGTTTTTGGGAGGTTTATGCTTGCAGTTTCAGGTTTATTTCAATGAGGTTTTGCGGCAGTGAAGGGGACTTGATGTGAGGCAGTGGGCGTGAGGGCAGTGTAGTAAGGCAGTGATATGCGGCAATGAAGGCTTTGGCGTGTGAGGGATGCAGCAATATGAAGGGAATGTGGGAGGCTTTAGGCTTGTCTGCTAGGGTTTGGAAGGGTGGGTGAATGCCTCTTTTTATAGGCAAAGGGTTGGAAGCAATCCTAGTTTGAATAGGAAAGGATATTCTAATGATGGTGACATCTCCTAATTAGTATCTCATAAGGAATGAATCTCTTTAATTTAGGATAGTGATTGGTTTTGATTAGGAAAGGGATGCATGAGATTTCTTTTACTTAGGAAAGGATTTGACTTGATTTATGCATGTGTTAAATGTGCATTTGGCTAATTAGGAGAGTGATGGGCGTGAACTTGGTCTCCTTGGGCGTGGGCTTTGGGTTTTTGGTAGGCTTGGGTATTTGGGTTTGATAAGTGGCTTATGGGGTTTTGGGCCGAGGATAAACTTTGAAACAATTATCCAACGAGCAGACCGAAGCTAGACAACCGAATTAATTCCAACAAAAATGCAAATTTCCAACTTTACCCTTCCAACGTCCGTTTCTCGCGACTTCCTTAGTTTAAAAGGTAGTGTCTCCATACGAGACTCATCATCGGGACTTACATGCAAAAATGCAGTGCCTACACTTGTTTAAAAGTAATGTTGAGACCAATTTCTTTCGAATTTCTAGTACGAACAGGACATCATTCATAGTAAACTCCTTTCCAGATCTCATCATCAAAGACATTTCCTTGAACTTGAATCTCAGAAGCAACTGAATTTCCATAAATAAATTTTCTTTATTTTCTGTAGGTTTGAATGACGTAAATAGCCTATTTTCTGAACACACATGCCTTGTTGCTCCATTAACAATCCACTATTCTCTCAGATTTGAGCCTACTAAGTTCATTCATGATACCAAAACACAATTATCTATGTCAGAAACTTCTTGAGTGAGACTACTCACCATGTTATTATCTTGATCTCACTTCTCCTTTGGTAATCTACATTATGATGACTTATGAAACTTCTTTCTTTCTGTAAAACTTTGAGATCTCTCGTAAAACTAATTCTTTTTTAAACTCTTTCATAAAATTATTGTTTCTAAAAATCTCATCTGGAAAATAACTGACGTATAGGGACGTTATGTATCGTCATCCCCCTACACGTCTAATTAGTGCCTTAGGGCATTACGTATCGTTGTCCCAAAAGTCACTGAACTAGAGACATGAGTGCTAATCAATATTGTCATTCTGGCCCTGAAACTAGGATCTAGGGGCATCATGTAGCACTGTCCCCCTAGTCTTGAAACTACATTTGCATATGTCTGCTGTATCCGTCAATTCTAAAGTATCCGAGATTGGGTTTTTCTCCCAATCTATAAAGAAAATCATAAAAGAACTCATCTCAAAACATCAAAAGTATAATAATATTTTTCAACTGGTCCAAAAATATTTTTAACTTTTCAAAACATTTTAGCAACTTTGTCTTATCTCAAAGTATAAATTAAATATAAATAAATTCATTTAACTTTATAAGATCAATAAAATATTATGAAAATAAAATATCCACTCACTGTATTATGGCAAATCGAGAGCGGTTCACAGCGTGGGCGACCGTCTAGTATCCTGGCATAAATCTAAAGTCCATACAATCGTTAGTTCTATAACTCGGAATATTTTCATATGGAATAAAAGAATATACAATGCACATACACTTAATCTTACTGAATATTGGAGATATCTATGATAACTATGAATTTTACTAGCTTAGATTTGGAGTTATGCAAGTGTGGTAGCGGAAACTTAGATTCTACTAGTCTCTAAGAAGGCACTATTTGACGCCTAACTTTGAAAATTCACTGTAACTAATTGAAATTTTAATGGAATGGTCCTTAATGTGTCTAGTTTATGGCGATTTTTACGGATCGTAATTTCTATTTCAGAAACTCAAGTTATCATTTGTAGTTTAGGGGCTGTTCAATCTTAAAAACTGGGTGCAGTGGCAGAAGGTCGCCCAACTTCAAAAATTCAGTTCGGCCTGATCTTAAGTCTAAAAATTCTGATTTTTGAATATATTACTACCTTATATGTCTCGTTTATCCATAATTTTAGGTTTTTCAATCATACATATAAAACTCAAGTTATAAGCGACAAAACACAGCCTGTTCGAAACACGATATAAACTAAATTCGCTCTCTAACTTCCTTATCTCACCATCTTATTAAATACATTTAATCCGCAAACCCCCAACAAAACTTTCACTATTATAAACACTCTCTATAAAATATGAAACATGCTTAATTTCTTAATTAACCCGAGCTTGGCATTACGTCGAACACTTGGTGTGCGACATACCTAAATTCCATCATTCTTGCAATCCTAGCTAACCATACCCTCATTCTACATCACCATTGCACAACAACATGATTCAAGACTTCATATTACATTCAAAACAGCCCTCTCTTTCTTCCTAGCTTGGCTGAATCTCACCTCTACTCCCACTCTAAAATCTTACAAAACATTTTATAAGCTAAAACATCATCCAAACACATGAACTAACACTATTTTATCATCAAGAACACAAAACAAAAACCCCATTCACAAAGAATTATGAATATAAAATTCTGGAGATTTCTAAAGCAGTCCACATGTAACGATGTTCATGTGACTTTGACTTGTATTTTTGACCTAGTTTGGGTCCGAATTTGGGGATATATTCAACACCAAAGTTGTAGGTCTTAGTCTTAGATTTCTGATAATATAAAATTCATGAAAATCATAGATCAGATGAAAATGTTACGTCCATATTACTAAAACTAGCTTATTGACTATGTTAAGCTAAAATGAGGTATTGAAACTGAAACTTTGTCCGGGACCTCCGTACAAGATTCCTAAAGTGTGGAATTTTCTTTTATATCTTTTCATGAACTCTAACACGTTATGAATGACGTTTTACTATACTGGGCACGCTATAACTGACCTGGATGTTACACGTTGGCCCACTGGGTCGTCTCCAAAATGTTCGTTAATGCTCAGAGAAAATTTCATATCTAAGTCACCGCGTTACGACTTTAGCTGAGCTGTGAAATTTCAGATCATTACAACACCAAACCATTTCCCCAAAGTACGTAGCTACTGGTCGAGATTTCTTCACCAACCTCACCTTTGTAAATCAAAAGACATAGCTTGCCATGCAGGAGCTCGTAGTATACTTAGAATTGAGATCAACGCATATATGATCGTCTATTAGACTGATATGAATTTCATTTAATATTTATTCTTTTAATAGATATTAAAAAAATTCATTTTTGCCTTGGTCCATTCCTATATGATCGAATCATATAAGGTGCCTCCATTCCCATACCACCACATGAATGAGCCCGAATCAAAGTCGTCATACAATATGGAATGAACCGTAGCTCTAGATAAACCACAAACAAAGTGTTCTTCGATGTTTGATCTCTACGGACTATTTAGGATTACTAATTTCAGACTTAAATCCTCTTGTGTATAACACTTATACACTAAGCCTGAAAGTACATTTAGTATCCAATGACATATATGATAATTTATAATACGTGATTTTAAAATCAACACTTTTATAAATGAAATATACATCGTTAGTTACTTAAAGATAAAATCTGTTTACATAACTATGGCATATATATATATATATCCCATCACTTTTTTTACCAAACTTAAATAATAAAATCTTGCAGCACATGCAACTACAGCACGGGTACCTAGTGAGATCACCACAACTAGAAAGGCTTCAGAACCAACCATACCCTCCCAACACTCGCTAGACAATAGCAGCAAAGATTGACCTTGATGTACACCTCAATATAC
Organism: Zanthoxylum bungeanum; assembly: GCA_019454045.1. Classification (NCBI taxonomy): domain Eukaryota; kingdom Viridiplantae; phylum Streptophyta; class Magnoliopsida; order Sapindales; family Rutaceae; genus Zanthoxylum; species Zanthoxylum bungeanum. The sequence continues at coordinate 202,827 of SKCR01028384.1, forward strand.
TCCGAAAAACAAGTGAATGTGCAGTGGAAGGAGACCAAAATATAAAACCTTTAGATTCAATACAAGAGCAAAACAGAATAGGAAAATAACTCTAAGTAAATATTTAGAAAAGAATTTGTCTAGATGAAATGATGAAGAGAGAAATTATTAGTCAAGCAATGACGGGAAAACAAAAGAACCAGTGCTAGACATGACTATGGACATGTAAAAATTAATACCCCTCAAATAAGGAAACAAAGATATCAATTAAAGAAGTTTCAGGTATAGAATATAGAATGGTAGAGAAGAGAAAAATGACTCTAAGAAATGGTTTAGAAAAGGAGTTGCCTGTATGAAAAGATGAGGTATTAGCCAAGCAATATAACTTAAGGATCTATAACAATAGACTTTTCCATTTAAGAATTAAAGAAAGAAAAAGGATATCAACAAATATATTGAGAAAGGCATAATGGTGAGCCTTTAAAAGCTAGTATAAGATCGAAGTCCTATTAAAAATATATGGGAGGAAAGATAACGAGGGCCAAGGAAATGAGGCTTAAGGTAACTTGAAATAGATTTACTAAAGTATAACATAAAAAAAAACTAAGGGGACTAAGTTTATGAATATTGTCGAGACCATGACAACACTTGACAAAAGCAGATTATGGGAACAAGTGGAAGTGGGACATCCTAGAGTACGACTAGGCAAAAAGATCAAATAAAGAAAAAAATAGGTGACCAGATTTGTGATAACAACGAATCTAAGGTATGAAATATAGTATGAGCACTATCAGAAATAAAACATCACCGTCAACGTTAACAATAAAGACATACAGTTGCATCCAAGCTTTAATTACCCATTCCACACTAGTATATATATGGTTGACATAACAATGATTTGTTCAATTAAGTCTTATCCAACTAGAAGAGGACTATCGGAGAGATGGCAAGAATTAGTATTTTGGATTTAGAGAATATCAGGAACTGTGATGGTAAACTTAAAGCATATAAAAAGCTTGATCATAAATTATAAGGTCTTAAGCCCCACAAATAGGTAGGGATAGGAGAACTTAGAGGATAAGGTCCGTGAGCAGTTGATAGTTAGTGAAGAGGAAATAGACAGCTAAGTAGTTAAGTTAAGAAAATAGAGAATTAAATAGTTAGGTTATGAGAAGGGATGCCGAGGTCAAATCAAGCATGTAGAGTTGAAGAAGTATTAAGTGGATTATTTATATTAGCAATGAGAATTACTCTTGTATATGTTTATCTCATAGTTAAGGCAGAACGGGAAGAAACCTAATGATAGTAGACACATTATCTTTAGAAATATGAGAGCACTAGTTGAGAATGATTTAAGTACATATTTATTGAAGTTGCATGGCATCAGTACGACTTAGGCAGAAACATACATCTTAGTGATCAGATTGGTATAAATTCATCGTATAGATCAAGTGCGGTCATTGAGGACTAATGATTCAATTGGAATAATAATGGATACGACCATGTTACCATGAGTGCATCAAATTCGGTCTAGACCTCACAAGTTAAGTATGCTTAGGTCGAAACAATAATAGGGAGTGACCATTTGGGGAAATCTTTAGAAGTATTCAATCTTTAAAGAAAAGAAGGAGATAAAGTAAAATATAGTCATAGAGTATCATACAGAAATGGGTGATTCACTTGGACACCAGTTCGAAAAGAACTAAAGTTCAGACTATAAGAGATCGAATACTTCTAGTACACCCTTCAGAATGTCAAGAAGTGGAGAATATGGGATAGATCAAACTTATGGATGATAATTTATGTGAAGGAATACATTTCTCAATACATAATATATATATATATATATATATATATATATATATATATATGCTATACGGACTTCGTTTCCACACGAAAAGAAGGGTTGCTGAAAAGACTCCCAAAGAACTAGGAATTTAGCTATAAGGATCGTATATGGTGTACCAGGACTAGAGATTCTCAGAAGTCATAATACCGAGTTATTGAAAAAAAAGCAAAAAGGAAGTTAAGAAAGATAAGAGGAGACTCAGATGTCCTCAAGCCAGGGCGAACCGGTAAATTAGACCTTAGAAGGGATTCGAGGACGAATCTTATTTAAGGGGGGGAGAATTTGTAACACCTCGGTAATCCCGATGACTATTATGTTATGGATGATATAATACATGATATAAATCATGTTCAAGTATGTATGTGCTTATGAAATGACTTTTCGGACATTCGATAAATTCATTACAGTTCCAATACAGAATTCATTCCAAGATTAAATCTGGATAGCCTATGGTATTTGAGACGTAATATTTTCATATGAACTCCGAGTTTTGTGAATTTTATATCACCGAAAATCTAAGATCGATACCTACAACTTTTGAATTGAAGATTTTTCCAAATTCAAAATAGAAATAGATGAAAATTTTTCTAAATTTTCTTCATTAATTCATTTGCAAGTGGCCCATAAAATAAAAAGGGGACACTATTCAATCATCCTTAGCATTTGAGAAGAAAGAAAAAATGTGAGGGAGAAAGAAGAATGAAGAAATGAAGGGAAGAAAAAGGGGAAGCTATTTCCCACCCAAAATCAAGATAAGATAAATGCAAACCAGCCCCCAACAAGCTAGGAAGAAGGATATCAAGCCTAGAAGACTTGAATTGTAAAGAAAATTAAATAAAATGAGGTAAGGTAATCTTGACCCAAAACTTGGATTGTGGATTTTTAATGGTGTGATGCTTTGTTAGAGTTATTGGTATACTATGGAGTGCATTTTGGTGGATAATGAATAAAGAAATTGATTGTGATATGAAATTAGAATAGTGATGAGATTAGAAGGTAGTTTTAATGATTGTATATTGATATATGATGTGTGAATATAGAAGTTTAAAGAGTTGTTTGTGTATAGGTTGTAGTGTGGAAGTGTTGAAAATGCATTGGGAAAAAATAGACACTGAAGAGTTGATGTTAGGGCCTGGAAACGGGCGAGCATCATGACGCCAACAGGATAGAGTCGCGATGCGTAAGAATTAGAGACTCACTACCTCGGGCCTGGTTGTATGAGTATCGCGACACTCATCATTTGACGTCGAGATGCGTGATAAGCAGAGGCTCTGCCTCGGGTCTGATCTGATGGATGTTGCGACGCACATCTTATGGCGAGTGAAACAGAGCATGCTCTCTACCTCGACCCTGCGCGATGATTTACATCGTGATGCATGTTCATTTTCATTCAAAATCAATTTATCCATACTTATTTCATCCTAGAATATTAAAGGCCACCCTACGGTTCTCGTATCAGCTTACATACATGTAATATATATTATGCCACAAGCATAGAACATCATATAGTGATAACAGTCCCAAATCACATTCCACGACTTAATTCTAATCAAGTTTACCAATTATAAATCATCGTAGAGACTGTAAATTCCTTCGGTGAAGTGAAGTAATGTTAGCTAGACTCCAAATCTGTGAGTAGACTCTTTTCTTAAGTTGTGTTTACTTACATATTTTTTAGCTTGAAACTTACTTTTCCATACACTATGGCGTTAGCCAAGTTTATTTCGTAAATTTTTATGAATAAAAATGTTTTGAGCAATGTTTTAAAAAGTGATGATTTATAAAGCGTGGTTTTTATGATTTTTGGAGGCATGGGTTAAAAACCCACCTCAGATGTAACTTTACTCAGATATGGAATTGATGGTTACTGGAATTGACGGACATGACATGTGAATATGTAGAGCAGGACTAGAGGGACGACGATACATAACGCCCCTAAATCCTAGATTTTATGGCTAGGGGGATGGCAATACTTAACGCCCCTAGTCCCTAGATTCAGAGATAAGATAATAGCATGTATTGGGGGATGGCGATACGTAACGCCCTAATGGCATGGATTTGCACACCTGGCTCCAGTTTAGTGGCTTGGGGGATGGTGATATGTAACACCCCAAGACCATTAATTTAGGCGTGGGGGACGGGGATACTTAACGCCACCATGCGTCGGGTTTTCTTCAGATACTCAGAGACATGATTTCCAAAATGATGGTTTATAAAAGAGTTTTCAAGTGAAAAGTGTTTTATAAGAACTTCAGTGGTTCACAAACCAGTAGCAGTTTTCAGAAAAGTTTTCTAAGAAAAGAATTATTTTCAAACAAGAAAATAGATTTCAGACAGGATGATTTCCTTGAGATGACTTTGATTTTAAACCAATGGGTTTTCAAAAAGATTTCAATTCTTTTTTTGAACTGTCCACTCACTAGGTCGTTCAAACGATCTAACCTCCCCTCTCCCTTCCCCACACCTAATTTCTCTATTTTGCAGGTATAACCAGAGGGCGAGCTCGAGAGAATGGATACTCATGCTAGTCACTAAGGTGTTTGGTCCACCAGGCCAAGTCAGAGAGAGAGAGTTCAGTCAAAGTCACAGTAAAATCATGCATCAGTCATTGGGTTGAGTAAAAGTGTTCATAAACAAAGTTATAAATTTTATTTTTATAAAGTAAAAAGTAATGAGCATTGAGTTGCATTCCATATTATTGAGTTGGGAAATGGTCTCATGCATGAGTTTATATTTGAGATGAGTTTAGTAGTGTTGATCAAAGTCAGAAAGTCAGAGGATCAGGGGGATAGGTCGGCCTATTCCCTGCCAGTAGCATCTCCGAAAGAGGGATGTTACAATGGACCATGTAAAATAAATCAGAAACCTAAAATAATTACTATGCCACATAAATCTATCATCCCAAAAATTAGTGTCGCCATAGGGTAGGTCAAGTATTTGCATGATAGATCGAGACAATCTCAAAAGATTAATATATGTGGGAATAACTCTTATTCCTATATTAACCAACCACCATTTGATTTAATCAAGGAATTTCGATTAACATTTAATCATTCCTTTGTGAGTGTAACACGTTATTTCGGAACTCTTGGACTTAACTAGTGAAGTAACGCCGTAGAGTAGATCAGTTCACCAGATACATATATAGTTCATATGCTCTCGGAATCCAAACTTGATATTGACCAAAAATAGACACCATTCGTAGGGGGACGAAAAGAAAGCCGTCTCGAGGCTCCTTTTAAATCTCATGTTTTCGAACTAACAACGGAGATCGCTGGTTATATTGACATATATCCCTCTCCCACTCACTATTTTAGAGTTAAAGGTTTCTATTACACTAGTATCTTATTTATTTAGATTATGCACGGTTAAAAAATATAACCTAATTAATACTAGTGGATTATTAGTGATATCTCCAAATTTTAACACTTAAAAATTTGTTCATTAATTTCATTAGTCTAAACTAATATAACTCAATTAAACAATTTAATTAAGTGTTCTTTTTATTAGTACACTATTTAAGTTTAAAAAATAAATCTGGATTAAATAATTATTTAATTAAACTATTTAATTAGATATAGGTGACTTATGTTATTTTTATTTGGTACGTGTAGTTGTATCCCTAGTGTGTATGGGTCAAATTTAGGCCAAGGACATTATCTTCGTTACCTCTTAAAGTCTATGTGACAGACTAAGTCAAACTCCTTCAGATAGCCCGAATCAGAAGCCAAGATTGGGCCAAGGATCCAAACTCCTCGCAGGCCCGATTCAACAAACAACCCATATCAAATTTGGGCCAAGGACCCAATTATCTTCTTAGGCCCAATTAAAGCCAATAGGGCAGCCCACTTTCCAACAGGGACCCAACCGAAAAATATCCATTCATAAATTGATTGCTCTCCACACAATCAGTTGATTCATCACCGAAAGTTGAATGTTAAACATGTTAGTGGGCCCCACCTTCATAAATACGACCCTTATTCCAACTAGAAGACTATTCATTAGTTTATAAAAGGAAGCAGAATTCAAAATTACATTCAAACTTAAATATCATTATTCCAAGCGTAAGCATTCTTACTTGAGCTCTAAAAGCCTCTCACTCTCTAAACACTGGCCCACTGCCCTCACATCAGTCCACGGAGGTCAAGGTAACCTCAGACCTTGCTCTTCCTTATTTTCCGCTCGTCTTCACTACTAACTTGAGAGTTGGAGTGCCTATGGCACCCACCATACCGATGGGTAGAGGCTCCCCGCTCACTCAACCTTCGTTTTACAGGATCTCTAGTGCACCATCATATAAATTCTCAATTTTGGATCAAAGGCGAAATCCAGTGTCCATAATTTAGCGCCCACCGTGAGGCCTTAGCAATTTATAACAAGCGAAGATCTCTCAGTCTACTATCCTTTTAAACACACATACTCATCACTTATGGTAGCAGCAGACATCAGATCCTGTGATCGGCCAATTGGCCATTCTCCGAGAACGGTTACGAGCTTTGGACCTTCAAAAGCAATGAGAGCAAATTTCTCCAACCTCCCAACAGCGCGAAACTCTGGATTACCCCAACAATCCTAATATTCAATCCAATCTCTTGGAAGCATTCAAGAATGTGGCTAACGACAATCCACCACTAGAAAACTGCCTGCAACATCACCAAAGAAGTCACCATATCTTACCAACCGACCGAGCACAGCAAGTCGCCTCCTCCATGCGCAAGGAAATACAAAAGTTCAAAGAAGAAATTATCTCTGGTCTACTTGGTGTCAGACTACCAGGAGTAAAAGTCGAGCCAGCATAATTTCATACACTCATTTCTTATGGACCATCACTTCCATAGAACTCCCACGAAAGTTTAGTCCCCAGACATGAGGTTATATGATGGATCCATGGACCCAGACTACGTGGAAGGATTGCCATCCACTCCCAATGGTGTGGAAGGATAACCATATTCCCATATGACATGGATAGATTGTCATCTTCTTCAGATGATATTGCTGTAATGTCATCTACTCCAGACTGCATCGAAGGATTATCATCTCTTCCAGACGACATTGAAGGAATATGATATACTCCATACTACGTGGATGAATTGTCATCTCCTTCATACGATATGAAATGATTATCATCTTCCTCAGACGGCATTGATGTAATGTCATCTACTCCAGACTGCATAGAAGGATTGTCATCTCTTCCAGATGACATTGATGGAATGTCATCTACTCCAGACTTCATGAAAGGATTATTATCTCTTCCAGACAATATGACAGGATATTCATCTTCTCCAGACGACATGGATGAATTGTCATCTCCTTCATACGACATGAGATGAATTGTCATCTTCCTAAGATGACATTGATGGAATGTCATCTACTGTAGATTGTATGGAAGGATTATCATCTCTTCCAGATGACATGAGAGGATAGTCATCTTCTCCAGATGACATGAATGAATTGTCATCTCCTCCAGATGACATGAGAGGATAGTTATCTTCTCCAAATGACATGAATGAATTGTCATCTCTCCGGACGACATGAAAGTATTGAAGACATGAAAGGATTATGATTTTCTCCATTCAACATGGAATGATTGTATTCTATTCTCCATATGATATATATGGATTGCCATCAACTCCAGTCTACATAGAAAATCAATCATCATATCTAGTAGAGTGAAGTCTCTCATGGACTTTCATCAGGTACAATCGATCGAAGCCTTATGGACCTTCATCAAGACCATTCGACCGAAGTCTTATGTACCTTAATTAGGTATAGTGGAGTGAAGACCCTTATAAACCATAATCAAGTCTAGTCGACCGAAGTCTTATAGACCTTCATCAAGTCTATTGGAGTGAAGACCCTCGTGGACCTTCATCAGGTCCAATCGACCGAAGACCATGACCTTCATCAGGTGCAGTCGACCAAAAACCCTTATGGACCATCATCAAGCCTAGTCGATCGAAATCTTAAGGACCTTTATCTGGTCTAATGGATTGAAGACCATCGTGGACCTTCATCAGGTCCAGTCGACCGAAGACCATCATGGACCTTTATCAGGTCCAATTGACTAAAGACCCTCATTGATCATAATTAGGTCCAGTCGACCGTAGTCTCATGGACCTTCATTGGGTCTCGTGGAGTGGAGACTCCCTTGGACCTTCATTAGGTCCAGTGGAGTGAGAACCATCATCGACCTTCATCAGGTCCAGTCGACCGTAGTCTCATAGACCTTCATCAGCTCTAGTGGAGTGGGGACCCCATAGACCTTTATCAGGTCTAGTCGACCAATGTCTCATGGACCTTTATCAGGTTAAGTGGAGTGAAGACTCCCTCAGACTTTCATTAGGTTCAGTGGAGTGAGGACTATCATGCACTTTCATCAGGTCCAGTCGACCATAGTCTTATAGACCTTCATCAGGTCTAGTGGAGTAGAGATTCCTTTAGAACCTTTATCAAGACCAGTGGAGTGAGGGCCATCATGGACCTTCATCAAGTCTAGTCGATCAAAATATCATGAAGACCAATTAAGGCCCAACGAGTAAGGGTCAAACCTAGTTGTCAACTGGGGACAATCTGAAAGGAATGAGCTATGATAACTTGGAAGAGAATAACCTTCCTCAAAGATCATGTACTCTCATATTCCTCATACAATAGATGAAAATACTTGTTCTTCTCTGACTACATGGAACCATATTCATTGGACTCTAACAATCCCATACAACAATGAAACATCTTCCGTGTATGACATAATATCCAAATAGCAGGATTACTGGCTTTCTTCCCAGTCGACACAAAAAATATATATCATTACAATAGGAACTTCCCTTGGCTCAAACGACATAATGTGGTTTCAACCCTCGAGAGCCACCAACTGTCTCAGCTGACATGCTCTCAACATGACATGTATAAATATTCTTTTTCTATTACTTATCATATCTGGGGTTTTGAAACTCGCAGGCATTGTCATGCAACATATTTAAAGACCTGGACCTTCATCTGGTCTAGACGATATAGAAGACTCCCCCAACCTTCAGTAGGTCTGGTCGACTAGAGATTATCCTGGCCTTCATCTGGTCTAGTCGACAGAAACATTCCTCATGGCTCATGTCGAGTCAAGATTAGGACCTGGACCTTCATCTGGTCCAGATGACATAAAAGACTCCCCCGAGCCTCAATAGGTCTTGTCGACTGGAGATTTTCCTGACCTTCATCTGGTCTAGTCGACAAGAACATTCCTCATGGATCATACGGAGTCAAGATCAAGACATGGACCTTCATCTGGTCCAGAAGACATTGAAGACTCCCCTGGACCTTCTCAGGACCAGTCAGTTGGATATTATCTTGGCCTTCATCTGGTCCAGTCGACGGGAACATTCCTCATAGCTCATATCGAGTCAAGATCAAGACTTAGACCTTCATCTTGTCCAGACGACATAGAAGTTTCCCATAGACCTCCTCAGGACCAGTCAGTTGGAGATGATTTTCACATTTATCTCGTACAGTCGATGAGAACATTCCCCATGGATCATGTCAAGTCAAAATCAAGACCTGGACCTTCATCTGGTCTAGATGACATAGAAGACTCCCCCGAGCCTTAACAGGAATAGTCGATTGAAGATTTTTCTGGCCTTCATCTGGTCTAGTCGACGAGAACATTCCCTATGGATAATGCAGAGTCAAGATCAAGACCTGGACCTTCATCTGGTCCAGAAGATATCGAAGACTACCCTGGACCTTCTTAGGATCTTCATCTGGTCCAGTCGATAGGAACATTCACCATAGCTCATGTCGAGTCAAGATCAATACCTGGACTTTCATCTTGTCCAGACGACACTAGACATTCTCAAGATAAGTCAGTTTGAGATTATCCTGGCCTTCAACTGGTCCAGTCAATGAGAATATTACCCATGGCTCATGTCAATTCAATATCAATACCTGGACCTTCATTTGGTCCGTACGACATAGAAGACTCCATCGGACCCTCAACTGGTCGATAATAGATTATCCTAGCCTTCATCTGGTCCAGTCGATAGGGATATTCCCCATAAACTCATTATGGTATCTTATATCAACATCTAGATCTGATCTACTGAGGTTCATTCTTGATATTTACTGAGTTCATTCAACATGATATTATATTTGATAAGTCCAAACGACATCAACGTCCAGGACTGGTCGATAGAGGATCATCCCAGATATTTATTATGCTCCATCAATATGGTTTGACCGTTGACAGGTCCAAGCGACATCAACATCAAGGATTATTAAATGGAAGATAATCACATATATTTATTTAGCTCCATCAACGTGATATGACCTTTGACATGTCCAATTGACATCAACGGCCAGGTACACTTGCGTGTTTTATACATACCCAGATGACATATTCGTCGAATACTCTCCAAGCAAAGAACTCCTCAACTTAGAGAGTATAGGATAAACTGTACAGGTCAAATTTGGCCGAGGGCATTAACGTCGTTACGTCTTAAAACCTATGTGACATACTAAGCCCAACTTCTTCAGATAGCCCGAATCAGAAGCCAAGATTGGGCCAAGGATCCTCACTTCTCTCAGGTCCAATTCAATAAACAATCCAGATCAAATTTGGGCCAGGCCCAATTAATGCCTACAAGGCAGCCCAATTTCCAATAGAGACCCAAATGAAAAACATCCCTTTATAAATTGACTTTTCTCCGCACAATCAGCCGATTCATCACCGAAATTTGAATGTTAAACATATTAGTGGGCCCCACTTTCATAAATACGACCCTTATTTCAGCTAGAATACTATTCCTTAATCTATAAAATGAAGAAGAATTCATAATTACATTCAAGATTAAGCATCCTTATTCCAAGCTTAAGCATTCTTACTTGAGCTCTAGAAGTCTCTCACTCTCTAAACACTGGCCCACTGCCCTCACATCACTCCACGGAGGTCAAGGTAACCTCAGACCTTGCTCTTCCTTATTTTCCACACGTCTTCACTACTAACTTGAGCGTCAAAGTGCCTACGAAACCCACCACACCAGTGGGTAGAGGCTCTCTGCTCACTCGACCTTTGTTTTATAGGATCGCTAGTGCTCTATCATACAAATTCTTGATTGTGGACCGAAGGCGAAATCTAGTGTCTACAGAGTGCATACCACACTATCGTTCATTCGTAATTGGCTATGGAATTTATATCCGGGTTTCCATATTATATACCAAAATAAATAACTAGTCTCATATCAATTGTCTTTTTCCAAATTACCAAATTTTAAACTAATTTAAATTAAACTATTTAATTTATTTGTATGTATTAATCTAAATTTTAACTATTTAAAATTTACATAACTTTTATGCTTAGATTAATTAAACATGCATATAATGTCATGACATGTTATAATGCATGAGTGGTCATCCTATGCTATATGATATGTTATTCAAACAATTTGAATTAAAACATAATATGACAAAATTAATGCATTGACTGGGCTCTTATATTTTCTAAACTAATTTAATTAGTACAAAATCATCAAGGCATCCTTTGGTCTTCAATTCTTGCTCCATAGAATGACTTGCATGAAAAAACTTCCTTATTATATTGTTGACGGAAACGGTTCCACCATTTACATTAAATATGGATACAACATAAAATTATGTAAAGAAATAATTTTTTTAACACTTGGAAAATGGCCTTATGGCCTTACATTCCCCAAAATAAATAATGTAAAAAATAAGAGCCGGAAAAATTTACGACCAATGCATTTTTATTTACAATAAATGAATAATTTTATCACATAAAATTTATTTATTTTATGCCCACTCTTATGACATAAAATTTTAATTTTCATGCATCTCATACATAAAAAATAATCCAACTATAATTATCACATAATTATAATAAAAAGAGAAGAATTAAAATACTTTTCAACCTTACTTTTGATGTCAATTCTAAGAATCCAATTTCCCGCGCAACGGAAGCTTGTTAGGCACCGGATATCGATCTTGAAAATTTTCTACTCCTTCTCTTTGGCCGAACTTATTTATAAAAAAAAAAAAAAAAAAAAAAAAAAAAAAACTCTGCCTCAGCAGCCCAAAAACGCACATTGCCTATACTTGCAACCACGCCACCTTGCATGTGTTGGTCACTGTGACTGTTCAGCTTCTAAAGGTATATGGCACGTTATATTGTTGCTTCTTCACTAAAGTTGATGTTGGTTGCTTTTTAATTTGAATTTTAAAAGTACGCCACTCACGTTCGAGTCAAAATTGCAAATTGTTTTATTTGTTGCAGCAGCCTGCGCAACTTGATTTCGAGCCACCATGATCAAAATTTCTTCAACTAAATTTTACCGTGAGTTTGTGAAGGATGTGAACAACGTCGTGAGCAATACGTGATGAATCAGCTCAACCACTCAATCTTCCGCGTTATGACTCATGATACGTGTATGAAAATGTACTTTGAATATCACTGATTCGGCTTTATTATCGAATATTTAATCTTAATTGTAGTTTATTTTATGTTTTGTTATTAGGAAGTAATGGAACATGGATCTTAGAGCAATTGTACGTGTTTTGGGACCTTACGGACACATCAGAAACACGCGGGAATAGCAGAAACATAGAAAACATGAGTCCAGAATTTCCAACTAGCGTCGCGACGCCGCCTCAGATTGCATACATAGAGAATGGCCGAGATTTTGGCACCGCAACGCCACTTTCCGGCACCACAGTGCCCCGGTAATTTCCAGAAACTTAATTCGGTCGTGTTTTACATGCATAAGAACTCCGAGACTTCCCTATATATACCCAAGCTCGTCCAAAACCCTAAAAAGGGAGAAAAGATACACAACAAAGAGTTCAAATCACATATTTGAGAGAGAAGAACGAGGAAGTTTTAGGCCAGATAGGATGTCTCTCTGATCCCTTCAGGCTATGTCTTTCTTTTCTATGGAGAACTAATCTCCTAGGAAAAACTAGGGATGAACTCTTGTACTTAACTTTTTATATTCATGTTTTTGATTCCTGAATGATCTTCAACATTTAATACAATTGATGTTTCATTATTCTCTATTATCTTTTGATTTATAATCCAGAGATTGTGTTTTACTAATTTTCATATAGGAATAGTCATGCTTATTCTATGTGTGATTAGGGAACCCAGTTGTGACTGATATTGTTGTTTTATGAGTTAATCTTCTGCTGCAGTATTGTCTGTGGGTATTGTTGACGGCTGATTTTGGTCTCAGGGTAATATCGGAATATCACTCCCGAGGAAATCCTCCTTCAATAGTGAATTTGTTTGGTTATGGGGGACCAAAGGCAAACTTAGCAAAAGACAGATAAATACACCAATCAACAAGGAGATTTTACGTGGTTCGGTGGATTTGGATCCGACCTACGTCCACGGGCACAAACAAGATGATACTTTTATTATTCAAAATGCACTTCTCAGACCGTTCTTTGTTTTCTACAAGTCAGAGCTTGATGATTCTGATCTCAACTCTACCTTGCTCTCAACTTGTTCCTCTTATTCTCTCTTTTTGTTGTTCTCTCTTTCTCTTGTCCCCCTCTACACTCACTCTACCCTCCTATTTATAATGGTGAAGAAATAATATTCCTATTTGTACAAGAATTTCCTAGTTGAAACAATTTCCTTTTCCCATAAGGATTCCTAGTCAAAACTATTCTCTTTTCCCATAAGGATTCCTAATTAAAACTACCTTCACTTCTTTTATCCTATTTGGACACTGACTCATCAGTTTTCCCCATGAAAGTAGGATAACTTATCTTCTGGAGCATATCCCGCCATATTCCCGGTCTTCATGAGGTCGGTCATGATGGTCCTTTGTGCTGAGAATGCTGCTACCGATCTGATAGTGCTCGGTCATCCGAACCAAAGTGGTCGGTTTATCGGATCATAAAGTTCTCGGCCACTCACTCATGTGGTCGGGTCGGTATTAATGATCTTTGACCAAGGAGAAAATTACCATTTTGCCCCTGTCGTGCTGTCCTAAATACCATAGTACCTAAAAACACCATCAACATCTGTCCCCTATTTCTCGGTAACAACGAGTTTGCGAGTTGATGCCGGGAACTATAAAAAAGTTGGTGTGCCGATGAATCCGTCGGTGGTCACTCCAGGAATCGCAGAGAAAAATGTCTTGGCTGCAAATCTGGTCCTTCCTGCCACCCTCATGTGCTCAGTCAACGAGGATCCCGATATCTACCCGTGGAGACAATGCTTTGCCCTTATGCTGACGACGACCGACTCGGTGGGACATAACCCGACCCCGAGCTGAAATGAACACTTGGCTCCGGGGGAAATGTTACGTCCCCAAACCAAAAGGACGGACTCGGTGGGACATGACCCGACCCCGAGCTGAGAAGAACACCTGGCCCTGGGGGGATGTCACGTCCCCAGGCCCAAAGGACGGACTCGGTGGGACACGACCCGACCCCGAGCTGAGATGAACTCTTGGCCCTGGGGGAATGTTACGTCCCCAGACCAAAAGGACGGACTCGGTGGGACTTAACCCAACCCCGAGCTGAGATGAACACTTGGCCCTGGGGGAATGTCACGTCCCCAGACCAAAAGGACAGACTCGGTGGGACACGACCCGACGGGGGAATGTTACGTCCCCAGACCAAAAGGACGGACTCGGTGGGACGTAACCCGACCCCGAGCTGAGATGAACACTTGGCCATGGGGGAATGTTACGTCCCCAGACCAAAAGGACGGACTCGGTGGGACACGACCCGACGGGGGAATGTTACGTCCCCAGACCAAAAGGACGGACTCGGTGGTACACGACCCGACGGGGGAATGTTACGTCCCCAGACCAAAAGGACGGACTCGGTGGGACGTAACCCGACCCCGAGCTGAGATGAACACTTGGCCCTGGGGGAATGTTACGTCCCCAGACCAAAAGGACGGACTCGGTGGGACATTACCCGACCCCGAGCTGAGATGAACACTTGGCCCTGGGGGAATGTTACGTCCCCAGACCAAAAGGACGGACTCGGTGGGACACGACCCGACCCCGAGCAGAGATGAACACTTGGCCATGGGGGAATGTTACTTCCCAGACCAAAAGGACGGACTCGTTGGGACGTAACCCGACCCCGAGCTGAGATGAACACTTGGCCCTGGGGGAATGTTACGTCCCCAGACCAAAAGGACGGACTCGGTGGGACGTAACCCGACCCCGAGCTGAGATGAACACTTGGCCCTGGGGGAATGTTACGTCCCCAGACCAAAAGGACGGACTCGGTGGGACACGACCCGACCCCGAGCTGAGATGAACACTTGGCCCTGGGGGAATGTTACGTCCCCAGACCAAAAGGACGGATTCGGTGGGACATGACCCGACCCCGAGCTGAGATGAACACTTGGCCCTGGGGGAATGTTACGTCCCCAGACCAAAAGGACAGACTCGGTGGGACGTAACCCGACCCCGAGCTGAGA
The DNA here is from genome assembly GCA_019454045.1 of Zanthoxylum bungeanum. NCBI lineage: Eukaryota > Viridiplantae > Streptophyta > Magnoliopsida > Sapindales > Rutaceae > Zanthoxylum > Zanthoxylum bungeanum. The sequence continues at coordinate 218,102 of SKCR01028384.1, forward strand.
GAAACCAAGTGACCTCGGCGGAACGAATCCAGCCCGAGCCTTATTTAACCACGTGGTCTCGGCGGAACGAAATCCAGCCCCGAACCAGGTAATCTTTGGGACTTGCTCAGAAGGGAATTGAATCAACCTTGTGAAGCCCTACCAAATCTGGCACGGGCGTCCCCTTGCCAAACCAGTGAAAAACAAAATCAAAACTTTGAAAAATAAGACCAAAAAGGTGGGGGTGACTCGGCAATTGTCCCAAAAGAAAACTTCTTACAAATATAAATAATAGCACGGATGCCTCAAAACAGCGTCCTGCCCGAGGCCTCCAAAACACAATTCTGAATCTTTCAATTCAGTGTCCCGGCGAACCAGGATTTGGATCAGGAGAGCGTTTGAATGGTAAGGGCACATCCTCTATACGTCGGGTCACTGTGGAGCCTCTGTATTGTACGAGGGCTCCTCCTTACCACGCTGGAGCAGGCACACGCTACAGGGGCGTAACGTATCCCCGTGCTGCGCCTCTCTTGGATCCAAATGATGAATGGATCAAAGAGTGTCCGGGATACTAAGGGTATATTCCTCCTTAGGTCCGGCATCACTGGAGTTAGCAATCGTCACGGGGGCATCATCATCCCCCGTGCTATGCTTTCCCACGGATCCATTACATCGGGTAAGTGAGGATCAAAGAGTGTTTGACACATTAAGGGCATATTCCTCCTTATGTTCGGTAACACTAGAGTAAGCAATCGCCACGGGGGTATCATCCATCCCCGTGCAATGCTTCTCACGGACCCTATGCATCGAGTATGTCCCTGAGGACCCCGAGCCAAGAGAGATACTTGGTTCTGGGGGAATGTCTCGTCCCCAGACCAATGAGCATGACTCGGTGGGACGTAACCCGACCCCGAGCCGAAAAAGGCACTTGGACCTGGGGGAATGTTACATCCCCAGTCTGAAGGGCTGACTCGGTGGGACATATCCCGACCCCGAGCTGAAAAAGGCACTTGGACCTGGGGGAATGTTACGTCCCCAGTCCGAAGGGCTGACTCGGTGGGACATACCCCGACCCCGAGCTGAAAAAGGCACTTGGACCTGAGGGAATGTTACGTCCCCAGTCCGAAGGGCTGACTCGGTGGGACGTACCCCGACCCCGAGCTGAAAAAGGCACTTAGACCTGCGGGAATGTTACGTCCCTAGTCCGAAGGGCTGACTCGGTGGGACGTATCCCGACCCCGAGCTGAGAAAGGCACTTGGACCTGGGGGAATGTTACGTCCCCAGTCCGAAGGGCTGACTCGGTGGGACGTACCCCGACCCCGAGTTAAAAGAAAGACTTGGCTCTGGGGGAATGTTACATCCCCAGTCCAAAGAAGCCGACTCGGTGGGACGTAACCCGACCCCGAGCGGAAAGAAACATCGGTCTCGGCGATACAAGAGTAGACCTGAGCCGGAAAGAAACATCGGTCTCGGCGGTACAAGAGCAGACCTGAGCCGGAAAGAAACATCGGTCTCGGCGGTACAAGAGCAGACCCGAACCAGAAAGAAACATCGGTCTCGGCGGTACAAGAGCAGACTCGAGCCGGAAAGAGACATATGGCATTTGTAGGGCGTCATGGTCGGCATGTTGAACCTTTTCGGGAATTTTGCTGATTTTATTTCTTCTGTGAGGGGGGACTCATCTTTACCGTCTCGGGCATCTCATATGTCTGTATTGGGGAATACTCCCCATTTGGCTAGCTCCTCCCGCAGCCAAGATTTCTTGCTGCTGTCTTTGGTTCCATGCCGCCTGTTGTGACTTCCTCTTTTTCTGTTGTCTTGGGCGTGGTGCTTCTCAGGTCCGGTATCTTCCTGTGCTCTTTCGTCATATTCTTTCCTTTTTTTTCCTGGCATTGTGAGGGCTATTATAAGAGGAGTTTGGTGACGATTTTTCATCTTCTTCCTCCCACATGTCTTCAGTTTGGGAGTCTTCCTGAACCACCACAGATTTTACCCTGTAGGGGCCCCTCCTCCGGGGTCTGTCGTCCTCACTTGTATCAACAATTTTTTTTCCTCTGCTATTTCGTTCCTTCGTCGGCTAGTCCCGGCCTCGTCGTATGCTCCCTCTATCTTTTCCAATCGGTCTACTATGGTTTTTAGCAAGGTTTGACTTTCCTTTCTTTCTTTCCTTAGGTTCTCCTCGATCTTCTCCATCCAATCTGCGGCTGAGTTTCCTGATGATTAGTGGTTTCCGCCTTCCGCCATTGTCTTACTACACGAGTTGCTTTTTGTCCAGTTCCCCACAGACGGCGCCAACTGTTGACGGCTGATTTTGGTCTCAGGGTAATATCGGAATATCACTCCCGAGGAAATCCTCCTTCAATAGTGAATTTGTTTGGTTATGGGGGACCAAAGGCAAACTTAGCAAAAGACAGATAAATACACCAATCAACAAGGAGATTTTACGTGGTTCGGTGGATTTGGATCCGACCTACGTCCACGGGCACAAACAAGATGATACTTTTATTATTCAAAATGCGCTTCTCAGACCGTTCTTTGTTTTCTACAAGTCAGAGCTTGATGATTCTGATCTCAACTCTACCTTGCTTTCAACTTGTTCCTTTTATTCTCTCTTTTCGTTGTTCTCTCTTTCTCTTGTCCCACTCTACACTCACTCTACCCTCCTATTTATAATGGTGAAGAAATAATATTCCTATTTGTACAAGAATTTCCTAGTTGAAACAATTTCCTTTTCCCATAAGGATTCCTAGTCAAAACTATTCTCTTTTCCCATAAGGATTCCTAATTAAAACTACCTTCACTTCTTTTATCCTATTTGGACACTGACTCATCAGTTTTCCCCATGAAAGTAGGATAACTTATCTTCTGGAGCATATCCCGCCATATTCCCGGTCTTCATGAGGTCGGTCATGATGGTCCTTTGTGCTGAGAATGCTGCTACCGATCTGATAGTGCTCGGTCATCCGAACCAAAGTGGTCGGTTTATCGGATCATAAAGTTCTCGGCCACTCACTCATGTGGTCGGGTCGGTATTAATGATCTTTAACCAAGGAGAAAATTACCCTTTTGCCCCTGTCGTGCTGTCTTAAATACCATAGTGCCTAAAGACACCATCAACAGGTATATTGTCAACATTAGATAGGTCATAATGATAACATAGTATGCTATTAACATAGAGAAAGTAATTCATCGATTATCTTAGAATTTAATGTGTTTTCATTGAAATATCTTCCGATTGTTGGTTTGGGAAGTGAAACCTTCAATTGAGTAATAAAAGAAATCAACTACTGGATATAGGGACTTGATACAAGAGGGATTCCTGACGCTTTGTTGTTTTTTTCTATTGATAACTCTTACGTATTTTTCATAGTTTTTTTTCACATTACCAATTAAACCTTTTTCTTTAATTAAGTTATTGTTAATGTTCGTACTAATTGATTCAGTTCCTCGTAATCATCTCTCTGATGAATCGACATCTAAACTATACTGCGATAACTGCAAGTACTTTTGGTCGTAATCGGATTTTGGCGCAAGTAGTTTTTTTTTTTTTTTTTTTCTGTTTCTTGTTTTATTTGTGTTTGAGTGCATGCCTAGATTTAGGGATCGTTTTGGTAGATTTGTTAGAATTAAAGATGAAGATTCAGATTCAGAAAATCTTTTTGAAAATCTTTTTGCCACACCACCTAGATCTAGCACACACAACATGAGTGATTACTATAGGCAACCCATTAGGACTCTTGAGGAGTACCTTCATCCCACTCGCACAACTACACCATCATGCATAATATTTCCTCCTTATGCACCACATATAGACTTTAAACCTGGAATGATACAGTATCTCCCAAGCTTTCATGGTTTGGAGAATAAGAAACCTTATGTGCATAGTAGGGAGTTTGAAGATGTTGTAGCAACCTTCCATGATCAATTTGGGACTACAAACATAATTAAACTTAAGTTCTTCCCTTTCGCCCTTAAGGATAGAGCTAAAATCTGGTTATATTCTTTGAGACCTCATTCAATAGGATCATGGGGTGAGATGATACAAGCATTTTTCAATAAATACTTCCCACACCATAAGACTAATGCTTTGAAAAGACAGATCTCCACTTTCTCCCATAAAAACAGTGAAACTATTTATAAAACCTGGGAGAGGTTTAAAGAGATGTTAACTAGTTGCCCTCATCATGGGTATAAGAGTTGGCACTTAGTGAGTTACTTTTATGACGGTCTAACCCCTAGAGAGCGCCAATTCGTTAAGATGATGTGAAATGGTGAGTTTATACGAAATGACCCTGACGATGCACTAGAGTATTTAAATGGCCTAGCCAAAAACGCTCACACTTGGACTGGACCTAATTCCATGGATAGCACTGATATGACACGTTCCACTCCTTTTAGCGAAGGCATACACCACTTTAGGGAAGAGGATAGTCTTAAAGCACATGTTGAGCTAGTAACTAGAGAGATAGGAGCTTTAAAAGCCAAATATAGCAAAACTATGATGCGATAGCTCAATTAGAACCCCAAGAGGCATGTTTTGTGTGTAAAGAGAGTGACCATCTAGCCCAAAAGTGTCCTTTATATAGTGAGATGGGGGAAACATATGCAGAACAATACAATACCATATGGATGTACAAGAAACCTTATACACCTTACTCAGACACTTATAATCCTAGTTGGCGGAACCACCCAAACTTCAGTTGGAAACATGCATCTCAACAGCCCACTCAAACACCACAATCCATAGGTTACAATGCTCCCCAGTATCACACAGTTACCATTCCTAGATGTTCTTTAGAGGACATTGTGCACGCATTTATAGAGGCCCAAATTAAAACTAATCAAAGGTTTGAGTCATTAATATCTCAAGTAGTTAAAGAAACTAAGGAGATAAAGAGTCAAATCTCTAAATTAACTAACGTCTTGAGTGTGCAAGAACCAGGAAAATTCCCATCTCAGGCTTAACCAAATCCGCAAGGGCAACACATGGCAGAAGCTGATCATGAAGCATCCAATGTAAAAGGTCTTAATGTCATAATCACTATGAGTGGTAAGGAGATAGGCTTGCAGGACACCTCCAACATTATAGGTGACACTAAAGATAGTAGTACAAATATTCCTCAGGAAGGCCAGATGACGCAGAGCCCAGTTAGAGTACATTTCCCTCAAGCTCTTAGGCCTACTGAAAGAGCTACAAACCCTAATGGTGAGATCCTCGAACATCTAAAGTAAGAAAAGATTAACCTTCCTATGTTACATGTGATCAAGGAAGTTCCCACATATGCGAAGGTTCTGAAGGATTTATGCACCATGAAGAGAAAGCATCATGTGAATAATACTGCATTCCTGACAGAGCAGGCTAATACAGTAATTGAGCAGAAGGCTCCACCAAAGTACAAAGATCTAGGATGTCCCACTATTACTTGCCACATTGGCACATATGAGTTTGGTCAAGCTCTATTAGATTTAGGTGCTAGTGTTAATATCATGCCATATTCTATCTATATGTAGCTAGGGCTTGGAGAGATTAAACCTATATTTGTGGTTTTACAGTGAGCTGATCGCTTTATCATAACACCGCGGGGAGCAGTTGAGGATGTTTTACTATAAATCGATAAATTCTACTATCCAGTTGATTTTCTGATTCTAGATAATCAGTCTGTGGTTAAAACATAGTCAAAAATTCCTTTCATATTAGGTAGATCTTTTCGTGCTACAATTAATGCCCTTATTAATTGCAGGAATGGTCTCATGAAGTTTTCGTTTGGAAATATGACACTGGAGGTGAATTTCTTTCATGTTGAGAAACAACCATGAGATGATGATGAGTGTCACTATACGTACCTGATAGACATAGTTTTGCCATAAATAGCCTCTACACAACATGAATCTAACCCTCCCAAACTGGAACTGATCCCAAAGAACCATAAGAAGAGGAAAAGAAGAGTCAGTGCTCACTTGAAGATGATCATTGGAAAGTTAAAAAGGAGGTCGAGCCAATTTTGCCATATGTGCAGCCTAAAATTTCAACCATCAGTAGATCCTGGGGGATCCATGGATAAACAGTCACAGCCAGTCAAAAATTCTTTTTCATGACTTACTCACAAGTGGAAACCACCATGACCTTGCGTCTGGCTGAAGACATTAAACTTAGCGCTAGCGGAGAGGCAACACTTACATTTGTTTATTTATTTATTTATTCTATTATTTATTCTACTTTCTTATTATTTTATTATGTTCTGATTGCTTGTTTATTATTTGCATGAGTATTTATGCATGTGTTATCGCAACCCACACAGCCCAAGCAACCATAGTCTTACCAGTGGGAGCCTGATCAACTCCATGCACAGTAGTGTTGTTCCTCACTCTTGTTTCTTTATGTTTATCTTACATTGAGGACAATGCAAGTTTTAATTCTGGGTGTATGTGCATGTAGTGATAGTTCCTGCCATTAAAAAAATTTATTAAAAAAATTGTTTTTTTTTATTTTTTTATTTTTAGTCCTTAATAGTAAAACATAAGTCCAATGATGAGTATTGTTTGCTTTAGGATGAAATTTTAGAAACGATAAGTTCCTAATGTACTTTTATCTGATTCGTTGAGTAGTTGATCTAAGTTAGACTCGTAAGCACTTTACTATAGGTTTTTAGCCGTGAAAACCTAGGTAGTTGGTAAAGTGACTAGTTGAAGAAATTGCATGTCGATGAATGACCGTTTGCTTAGATGTATATCTTGATTTGCTAGTGTTATGATGTATGGTATGGTTAAAAATAAAAGCAGAAAGAAGAAAGAGAAAGTTTTGAAAAAAAAAAAGAAAAAAGAAAAAAGAAAAAGAAGTAAAACCACCTATAACCGATAAGCGTGAAGCTACCCATGGGCGAGTGTTAGGATCACCATGAGGAGAAATGCTACCTTAAAGGGTAGGTGTGTTGAAAAAATAAATAAAAAATTGAAAAAGAAAGAAAAGCAAAATCATACCATACTGAGCAAAGAACGACAATTACAGAGCATATTTGACATATCTAGGTTGGTTTGAGCCATCGGATCCCAATTTTTTTCTAAACAAAATCACTGAGTTGGCTTACCTAGGAGTCGAGCTGTGAATGAACCTTTACATAAACACACACTGTGAGACTGACTTAGATAATTTATTCAAGAACTTGGATTTGAGTTGCATTGAGTACTTTGAATGTTCTCTGATTTCATTGCTAGGCATTCTTTGAGGACAATAATATGTGTAACTATTGAGACTATTTCATTTTGTTATTTTTGCATGATTGCATGTGTATGAATGACGTTTATGGGTGTCATCGCTGTAAGCCCTCACGAGACTATAACTCGTCCACTAGGGCCCCCTAGGGGTTTAAAGGATTGTTACATACGCTAAATGCAATTGTGATCCCTACAGAAGTGGCTTAGTTAGTTTTTACTTAATTTTATTTATTAATTAAGTTTAGTTCATATTTTCTTTTTGCGTTTGAATTGCTAGGGACTAGCAATAAGCTGGTTGGGGTTGTGATAAGTGCATGAAAATGTACTTTGAACTTCATTAATTCAGATTTATTATCGAGTATTTAATCTTAATTGTAGTTTATTTTATGTTTTTTTTATTATGAAGCAATGGAACATGGATCTTGGAGTAATTGAACGTGTTTAGGGACCTTACGGACGCATCAGAAGCACACAGGAATAGCTGAAACACAAAAAATATGAGTCCAGAATTTTCAACTAGCGTCGCGATTCCACCTCAGATTGCATACATAGAGAATGGAAGAGCGTTTTCCGCCGTAACGCCACTTTCTGGTGCCCCAGTAAAGTACCAGAAACTTAATTCGATCATGTTTTACATGCATAAGGACTCCGAGACTTCCCTATATATACCCAAGCTCGTCTAAAACCCTAAAGAAAGGGATAAAAAATACACAACAAAGAGTTCAAATCACATATTTGAGAGAGAAGAACGAGGAAGCTTCAGGCCAGAGAGGATGTCTCTTCGATCCCTTCAGGTTATGTCTTTCTTTTCTATGGAGAACTAATCTCCTAGGCAAAGCTAGGGATGAACTTTCATACTTAACTTCTTATATTCATGTTTTTGATTCCTGAATGATCTTTAATTTTTAATACAATTTATGTTTCATTTTCACTATTATCTTTTGATTTATAATCCAGAGATTGTGTTTTACTAATTTTCATATAGGAATAGTCATGTTTTTTCTATGTGTGATTGGGGAACCCAGTTGTGACTGGTATTGTTGTTTTATTAGTTAATCTTCTGTTGCAGTATTGTCTGTGGGTATATTATCAAGATTAGATAGGTCATAATGATAACATAGTGTGCTGTTAACATAGAGAAAATAATTCATCGATTATCTTAGAATTTAATGTGTTTTCATTGAAATATCTTCCTATTGTTGGTTTGGGAAGTGAAACCCTCAATTGAGTAATAAAAGGAATCAACTACTAAATATAGGGACTTGATACAATAGATTCTCGACGCTTTGCTGCTTTTCTCTATTGATAACTCTTACGTATTTTTCATAGTTTTTATTTCACATTACCAATTAAACCATTTTCTTTAATTAAATTATTGCTAACGTTCGTACTAAGTGATTCAATTCCTTCGTAACCATCTCTCTGAGGAATCGATATCCCAACTATACTGCGATAACCGTAAGTACTTTTTGGGTGTAATCAACTCACCATCAGAAATCCGTGAGAGTGGGCTTAGAATAACTCACTTGAGAAAATTTTCCTTCATCTTTTTTCTCATTTCTCTCTTTTTCAATCTTATTGAAAAATGAGAAAGTGGCTATGATTTTATTCTCTAAGAGAAACACTTTATATTATATTTAGGGTTTAGATTTAAAATGTGTGTGTACAAAATTAACCCTAACTCTATATAAATATTAATATTCAGCCAATGACCTTTTGTCACAATAAGATTATTAATTTCAAAAATTAAATATGATATCAAATATCATTTAATTTGAAATCAAAATTTAAAAAGTAACTTATATCATGATATAAATTACATATTTGATTTTTAATTAAATCAAATTTAATATAAAAATCAAAGCTTATATTAAATGATTATCTAATAATCATTAATATAAAAACTATATTTTAAATATTTTAATATATAGTTACAAAGTTTGACATTATATAATTAATTATCAAATTAATAATTATGTCATTAAATAATTTTCAATCATTTAATATTTTTCAAGTGTGTTCATAATTGGACTATCCAATTATTCCATGGATTTCTACAGTGTAACGAGCTCACATGGGGTCCAAATGGACATGTAGTTTCGAGCTCCAATAATCCTAAAATATTAATTAAAATTCCTTAATTAAATATTCTGAATTATTAACTTTAGGTTATTCCACTAAAAATCTAAAGTTGCACTCTCGTTACTGCAAAATATATTTTATATCGAAAACTCATCGGTGTCCACTGATATAATCACTGCATACATATTGAACCTCCACGAGTATCTCATAATTAGAGTCGGGTCATAATATCAGTTATACCACTCTAATTATTTTATGCCATAAGTACATTTGATTCTTTAATGAACAATTTATTCATAACTATAATGAATATTAATCATTATATTCGTAAAAAAAATTAAGAAAATAAAAACTTGAGTGTTCTAACCGTTCAAATACTAAATAAACCCTTAAGGAAGATACACATCTACTACTCGTAAGAACAAGTGGATTCCATATCTATGTAAAATGACCTCAGCCACACACCAAACCATGTCCTCAAAATACTTAGCTACTGGTCAGGATTTCTGCACCAACCTCACCTTTGTAAATCAAAGGATATAGCTTACCATGCAGGAGTTTGTAGTACACTCAGGATTCAGATCAACCCATATATGATCATTTATTAGACTAATATGAATTTCGTATAAAAAGAAATTCATTTATGTCTTTGTCTAGTCCTATATGATCGCATCATATAAGGTGTCTCCATTCCTATGTTACCACATGAACGAACCCGGATCAAAGTCATCATATAATATGGAATGGACCGCAACTTTAGATAAACCACAGACAAAGTGTACGTCTTTGTTTGCTCTCTATGGACAATTTATGATTACTAATTTCAGACTTAAATTCTCTTGTGTATAACACTTATACACTGAACCTGAAAGTACATTTAGTATCCAAGGACATACATGATAATTTATAATATGCTAATTTTAAAATCAATATTTTAATAAATGAATAACTGCATCGTTTATTACTTAAAATAAAATCATATTTACATATTACATTATGCTTTAAGGCATATATCCCAACAATAATTACATTGATATTATTACTAGCCCACTTATAGGGTAGTTGATCTTATAAGCTACTAGCAAAATCTGAATGTTTGGTGTAGCACGTGAATGCTTGTGGCAATTAAGAAGTACATTGAACTGACCTCAATACATTTCTATATGAAGATGTTTATCCCATATGCCTATGTAAGACTCTTAGTAATAATATATGAACTAGATCTAAGACTTGAGGTCTTCACTAATCTTAAGTAAGAAGTACGTAATTTTAACACCGACTTGAGTTGTACATTAAGGAATGCCTAGAAAGGAGTGATTGGGTTATGTAACAAACACATGAATATTATAGAAGATATAATAGAGAATCGCTAAACTCAGGATAAACATATGTTTAGTAAGTTTAGTATCCAATTACGAAGTTGAAATTTATGATGATGTAAATCCATGGCTATGTGCGAGAATTCTGATTGGAAAAATTCTCATATTGTATATCATTATGATTATGATCAATACTAAACCAATGAATATTATATAAGATATAATAGAGAATCGCTAAACTCAGGATAAACATATGTTTAGTAAGTTTAGTATCCAATTACGAAGTTGAAATTTATGATGATGTAAATCCATGGCTATGTGGGAGAATTCTGATTGGAAAAATTCTCATATTGTATATCATTATGATTATGATCAATACTAAACCAATGACTATTATAGTCAACACTCTCTAGTCTAAGTCATTGGTGGAATACTGGATTGGGTGAAAGATCGTATCATATCAAAATTGTTAAACAAAAGTAACTATTATATCTCATTCGAGTGTCATGATACACTATTAGATGTCACTTATGATGATTGGAATGTGGCAACCGATAATAGTGTTCATTAGAGGACATATTATGTGGATTAAATCATCATGAACAATTTCATGTCCAATTTGAGAATGAACCTAATGGATCACACTATTGTTTGTGAGTCTATAATTGCATTATGTAAAGGGAAATGATTTAAAACTTATTTATATGTCTGGGAAAAGACGCGAGCAGATTTGGGACAAAACAGTGAAACCATTTTAGCACCGCTACTAATTATATGTTTGGAATTAATTCATTTTGATTACAAGGATTTTCCTTGCAAAGACATTAACTATTTTTTTATACAAAAAATGACTTATTCCCTACCTAACTAAGGCCACAATATATAGAAGGTTTGGCTAATCCTAACTTTATTTAAAACTCATTTTTATAGTGTTTTAGGTGACCCTAAGTGCTAGTATGAGTTTTTCTCTTCATCTCTCGTTCTCTATTTTGTTTCAGTGTTCTAAGTTTAGCACTTGTGTATTTAAAAACCTAGACATTAAAGGATTCAAAGAACATTACTTGTATATTGGTTACTTTGACCTAGAATCTAAATAATTCAAACTACACCCTTTGGACTAGCATCCATCAATATTATTGTATTACATATAGTAGACCTATACTAATGTGGATAATGTTAGAGAGCACAAAACAACGGTTTGTAATTGGTGATTGTGGATATGAATATTTTATTCCCTATACTCTTTACATTTGCTTATGCTTTTATTACTTTGTGTATTTAATTTATGTATTAAATTATTATGTTAAATTGTGATCCTATAGGCGTGAGAATGCGTGAGATTGATATTTGTTCATTCGAATATTTTCTGCTACTCATCACTCTTTATTTCCCAACATGTACAATATGCTTTCGTGATTGTACTTAGCTACGAGTGAATAATCGTGAGGAAGTGATCAAATGAGAAAATGATGCCACAAGAGTTCACATCATAATGGCTTTCCCGCTCTCTCTGACTTAGTTATTTAAGATTGTTTTCTGATTTCTATTTCCAGTGTTCATCGAATATCTAAAGTGCGGAACTAATTGAACTTGTGAATTGACACTACAATTGCAATTAAGAAATAAGAAAAATGGCAGCAACAAGTTATTTAACAACATGAATAAAAAACTACACGTAACAAATAAACCCAAACCATTGGTATGTAACCATAAAATTATAAGTAAAACCATTATGTTACCCAGAATTGATGCATTATCGTTCATGTTGAATAATATCGGGTTCTGTCCAAGACGATGAGTCAATTTGAGCTCAATTTTTTCCTAAATCCACTTCTTCTCAGACGGTTTACAGAATTTCCCAACCTATATGCATGTTTCAGTTGTTCACAAAATAAATAGTATTTGTATACTGTATAATTAAACAATATCAAAACTTATACAATTGTACAACAACTATGAAACTAAAACTCACACGCAACAGTAACAATGGAATAACAATAACTAAATTACACCATATGATGTGTATCTGTATGTTAAACAAAAATATTTGTAAAATGAAAGAAATTACCGAGGCGAGTGTAACAGAGTTTCCTTAAAATGGAATTCATCTCCCATCGTCAGTGTTTAGGATGTCAACATTGACTATTTCCTAAAATACAATGGGAACAAATAAGCTTGGAGCACTTCCAAATTATTATGCGAACTTGGTTGTGATTGAACTGATCGGGAACAAGAAAATGAAGATGGCAAATGAGGAAAACAATGTTTGCGTGTGGTGTCTCTCTTTTTTATAAACAAACAATACCCTCTAAATTAATTCATGGAGTTGTTATAAACCGAATTGAATTGAACAATTGAATTGGTAATCAATTTCATGTCTTTTCTATTTGCATTCTACAAACTATTCAACAAGTAAAGAGACACAAAAAATAAGACAGGAAATCCAAAATGTGTCTAAGGCGAGTCTGGTTCGAATAAGGCTACCATTCATGTATAAAGGACACGTTTGTGCACATGCGTCCAACTATTTTGGGTTGGGATTTGTACCTCTAAGTGGGCGCACTTAGAGAGAGCTTCTATCCTAATACATCTTGTCCAAATATACTTGAGTAGTTATATATAAACTCATTTAGCATTTCTTTTCTTATATGGGATAGGTCACTTTCCCTTTATAGGCCACTTTCCCTTTAATTTTATATCTTAACAGGTGTACTTTGAAAGACAATTTATCATTTTAAGCATAATAAATATATGATTTTGAAATATTCACGAAGGAAATTTAGAATCACTCATGCCCTCTTACTTTCACGAAGTGAGTCTCATTCAAAATTATGCCACAAAATAGCATATCATACGCTAGTTTTCTAATAATCCCCTACATGAATGAAAATTTTTGAAAAACACTAAAAAGCATGTTTTGACATCAAAACATTTTTATTGTTGGTGATCAAGTCCAACGGATCGAAATCTCTATAGGATAGGCAAGTAATAAGCTTTGAACCTTCCTTTATATAATACATTTACTTTAATGACTTACTAGTAGACGAGATCACTCTGGATAGACCCACTCGGAATCTCATTGGTAGTATGAATATGTTTCTATGGGAATCCGAATCAGGGTAGGTGTGTGATCTTTAACCTGAGGCTTAAGTCGCTATTACTTGCGACAATCAGTTTATTTTAGTATTGGTCATCTGGAGCTTTAACAGGTTCTGTGTACGCCTGTATTGGGTTTACTGAGAATCGTAGTGTATTGGATGTGATGTCAAGATGGGAGTATCACTTCATTCATATGGAGATGATGATCACACAAGATACGGACCTAGTACTCTAAAAGCTGCAGCTATCGAGATAGTATGACTAGGTCATGACTTCCCGATTACAGAGATTAGTTACTCGAGATCCGATATATGCTTCGTACGGGGCAGACACAGAGCCAGCCCTAGGCCTGGCATGTGACATCCGATACTGGATCGTATTACACATTGCATTATATTAATATTACTATGTCTGATACAGATGATATTCGTCGGTGAATATTTCTGGAGAATTGGGTAGGCACGATGCTTTGCTAGAAGACAACCATGTCTTGTAAATCGGTGAGAACATGATATTGGGTACGCATGTGTTCGGATAGTCTGATAACCGTATTTACTGCCAACATATCAAGGAATCTCTTGTGTCGCTTCCCAAAGATTCACCAATGACATTCGACTCAGATAGAATTAATCCGGGATTAATTATGAGAGAGAAAATTAATCTGGGATTACTTGCGGCAAGAATTAATCTGGGATTAAATTCGTATAGAAGAGAGAACGCGATTACTTTAGAATTAATCGATAAAAAAATTTAATAGTTAAATTGGATTTTTCTATTTAATTTATTTATTTGTGGCTAAATTAATATATCGGATATATTAATTGAAATCGGATTTCAATAAGAAATTAAAATTGGATTTTAATTCGGGCGAACGAATTAATTTAGAATTAATTCGAAAACGACTATCATAATAATTTTATGAGGTATAATTATTTAATTAAATTGGATTTAATTATGGCGCGACGGCAAATTCGTTTATTCGGAATTAAACGAACCCGATGAAATTGCCTGTGACTTTGTTGGGACCAAGTCAAGTTGTGTGTTGAGTAAGCCAACTCAAATTTTGAATTTAAAATTATGGTGGGACCACATGACTTACATCAAATGTCAAAACTTTATGGAACTAGTTGGCTTTTATTAAATGCATTCTTTAACACACAACAACCAAGTTTTTGAAATGTTCTCTTCTATCCCAAGCATGGCCGAATGCTTCTTCTCTTAGTAATGAAATTTTAATTCAAAATTTCAAGATAATTAGCACTTGGAGGAGTCAAACAAGGTGATAGGGAAACTCACCCAAGGAACAAACAACACAAACAACAAGCTTGGAGCTTCATCCAAAAAGAAATTTTTGAAATTTCTCCATATACAATGTAAGTGATTCCGCTACTTTACTTGATTTTTTCACACATAACATCACATTTAGGATCTCGTGGCATGTCTTAGAGATTGACACTCACTTCTCTCTCACATAAATGATTTCTTAATCAATAGTAATCCATATTACTCCATAAGTCATTAGAGCATAGTTCATCATTTCTTTTATAGATGTCACTGGTTCATCATATGAATGGACAAAAGCGTAGCACACAGTGATCCAATAAAATCTTTATGATTAGTTTGTCCCTTTGAACTTATATCATGTGATCTCTAATCAAATAGGTTGGGTTTTTTTCGTATTGACCTATTATTTTATGGGCTTTAGTCCATTCCCCTTAATGATATCCCTACTACTTCTCTATTTAGCTATTTGGTTAGCGGATTTATAATATTATTATTTGATCTCACATAATCAATAGATATAATTCTAGTATAGAGTAACTACCTAATGGTATTGTGTCTACGACGAATATGTCTAGACTTATCATTATACATATTAATATGTGTTATTCCAATTGTAGATTGACTATCACAATGTATGCAAATTGTCGGCTTATAACTTGACCATTTTGGAATACCATTTAAAAATAGTGTAACCATTCAACCTTTTTACCACACTTATCCAAAGCAATAAACTCAAATTCCATAGTGGATATGGTTATAACAATCTTCTTAAAGGATTTTTGTAATACAGATGTACCTTCTAGTGTGAACACATCCACTTATATAACTCATCGGGTATATTTGACTTCCAATTAGTCTTGAGCACTTTACTTGAAAAATATATTCTCTTATATTCATCAATAGATGTTGGCTAGTATATATCGGTGTTCTAGCCACTCTAGAATCTCTCTATTGAATTTCTAAAGAATTTTATCTACATAATGTGATTGATTCAGAACGATCCCATCTGATATTCTTGATATCTTTATTACCAGAATCATATATGCTAGACCAATATCTTTCATGTCAAATCTTAAATTCAACATATCTTTGGTAGATTTAGCTATTTTATCATCACTACTAACGATGAGCATGCCATCAACATCAAGACACAAAGGGACGTAGTCGTTTTTGGTCTCTTTGACATTAACACATTTATCACATTCATTGATTTTGAAACATTTTGCCATTATAGCATTATCAAATTTTATATGTCATTGTTATGATGCTTTCTTTAATCCATATAAAGACTTGACCAGCTTACAAACTCTATTTTATTCCCCTGGGGCAAAAAAACCCCTCAGGTTGTTCCATGTAATTTCTTCTTCCAAACCTCTATTAAGAAAGGTTGTTTTCACATTCATTTGATGTATTTCATTATTGTGTAAACATGCTATCGCAAGTATAATCCAAATGGAATTTATTCTCGTTACTGAGAATAAATATCAAAGTAATCAAGGCCTTTTCGTTGCATATAACATTTAATTACAAGTCTAGGCTTACACTTATCAATTGATCCATCAACTTTATTTTTTCTCTTAAAGGTCAACTAAGACCATAGAGATTTACATCCTTGAGGAAGTTTCACTAGTTCTACTATGTGATTTTATAAGATATAATTAATTTATTTCTTAATTGTCTATTTCTATAAAAATATTTATGTAGCACTCACAACTTCTTAAAAGGTTTAAGGTTTACCTTCTAATAAATAAGTCAGAAAATCTGAACTAAAAGACTTCTATATCCTTGCTATTTCGCTGAGTCTAGGTTTTGTTGGGATTTATGCCATAAGAGCTTTTTGTAATATGTAAATGTAGAAATAAATAAAGTTACAGATTTTAGCTTCATCTACTTGCTTAAGATGTTAAAAAATAAAATTGTCAGAAATACCTTAGATTACTTATATAATCTCAAACTTAGTCTATGTATGACATATATAAGAGGATTTGAGTTTGAGATCAGTAATCTTAAATAGAATGTAGAGAGTAAACAAAGTGGGTACTTTATTTATAATTTATCTACAGTTGCGGTCCATTTAATACTTGATACGATAATGAAATCATGTGTCGCTACATAATTGAGGTGGCTTGTATAATGTGATCATATAAGTCACGACTATGATAGAGATGATGCAACACCCTGTAAGTTTTAGCGTGATGGTCAAGGTCATACAAGTTATGCATGTAATATTTCATGTACATGTAGGGTTTCAAAGTATTGACCGACCCGTACAAGTCAATTCATTCATCATGTAAATTGTTAGACAATTTCCGCTTTTTAATGTTTGTGTCACGTTATTCCAAGCATTCAAACTCAATTGGCACTCGCGTTTATGATATGTTCTTCAGTCCGTTCGAATGAAACTTTCCAGAGAATGTTTGTTCGAGTGGCGTTCTTCAAGTCGTTTGAATGCAACCCTTAAGAGAGCTGGTGTTTGAGTTACGTTAGACATTTTTTCGAACGCGGCTACGATTCTAGACAGAAAGCTCTGGATTTAGACCAATATAATATTTTCTTCTTTTTTTCCTTCTCCCATCCTTCTCTCACGGCTCTTTCTCTCAAAAACTGCATCCTCGGTTTTCAATCAAGCTTGGATCTTGAAGATTCTCATGTATTTCCAAGCTCTATGAAGCTCAGGTAAGTCTTTTAAGCTCCTCTTTAGCTCTTGCTTTATGTTTGGGTGAAACTCATTCTTTGATCTATGTTTAATTTGCATGATTTTCAAATATTATCAAGTTAGTATGCTTAGATAAGTAAGTATTACCATGAATGTTTATGAAACTTATGGTATGTGTGAAGGAATGAAACCCTAGATTTTGGGGATTTTGAAATATTATGAGATCCATGAGTTGGGAATCAACAATAATGTTTAGAAGAATGTTTACTAACATGAAACAAGTACGAATTAGGTTAGAACCAAACCACCACGGGTTTAGGAAGTTTATAGCCACCGGTTTGGGTGGTTTGGCAAAAGTATGTACAAAGCCTTACGTTATGAGTGTAAAGATATAAATAGTAAGCCGAAATTATGTTATTATGTGTTAAACGACGATAATATAACTAGAGGTATGAGTCATTTGTTAAAATTTGATGTATCTGAAATATGCTATGTAATATGTCTGACATGTGAGTTTCCAACCCATGTCATCAATATAAGAATCGTTCGATAATGCTTGATAACTTTGAAATGTATTGTGTGATGTGCCCAACCATTGGGCTTTTTGTTGAATGATGATTGATAAATGTGTGTTATAGTGATGTATCTGAAATGTGAGATACATCACTAAATGGTAAAGAACAAGTTTCCATCTCAACTCTTGCTATAACATCTCCATTATAGTTTTCGAAAAGTGTTATAGTGTAACTCTTTTATTTTTTTAATGAATGCTTTTAGTTTTTAACATCTCTGTTCTCTGATACTTTGATTTACGTTATGAAATTTTGATTTTGATTTTATGATATAAAATTAATTTTGATTTAAAAAAATTTCGGATAGTTTGGTTTTGACCATAAATGGTAAAGAACAATTTTTCGTCTTAAGGTTTGCTATATATTTTAATGTTTTATGAACTATCAAATATTTATGCAGAAGTGTTGCTAATGAAATGTTTCTGCCTTGACACTTGATCTACGTTTTCATGTTTTATGATTTATCCAAATGTTTTTATCGAGGCATTTGATGATATGTTTCTGTCCCAACGTTTGACTATTATTTTCACGATTTATGACTCATGATTATGTTTCCGCTGAGGCACTTGTTATAGGACCTGACTATTGGAATATGGCCAGTCTATTACTCTATTGACATGGTCATGTTTGTACACTGTCCTGTCAATTCGCGCGACTCGAACAGTGGACGCTTGATAAGTGTTTTGAAAAGTATGTTTTCAAAAGAAATATTTGAATGATATGTTTTTTAACTTTCTTATGTTTTCAAGAGATAAGATTTTGACTAAGACATACTTAGTATTTTGGAAAGATTTTTTTCAAAAGAATTATGTTTTGTATAAGATACATTGATTTCATTCATGCTTAGATATGATATGTTTCCAACATGTCTCTTGTACTATGTTTCCATGGTCTTATGGTTTTTAAACCGTCGTGATGCTTGTATAGGATTATGTCCAACTATAATGGACCGACCCACTACCCTCTATCAACATGAGTATGATTTGTTCATTGTCTGGTATGTGTTCGCGATTCGGACATTGGACGCTTGTTACATTTCGTCCAGTTGAGTTGGTCTGGGATGCTTGATACAGATTACGATGATAATGATTTTCGAATTTGATTTTGTTTACAACAAAAGATTTTTTATGATATGTTTCAAATGATTTTAAAGTTATTGCTTTGTGTTTATCGCTCAGATGATGTATATGATTACATGCACAAGAGTTTATGTTTGTGATATGTGTATGCGTGTGAGTATTAGTTGATGATTCTTGATTTTGAAAGCTTCTGATTTCAGAAGGATTTTTTTTTTGAAAAAGTTGGGTTTTTTTAAAGATGATTATCATCTTTTGATTTCTGATGACATTTGAGATTACCATATGGAGTCTGTAGTATGATTTTCGATTTCATTAATGAACATATTTGTCTGTAAGAAGTTTGCATTCAGATTTTCGTATCTGTTAATGTATAAGATTGGTTTGTTGTATGTGCATTCAAATTTCCATTTTGATTGTGGATAAAGTGGACTGTATGAACCTTCTAATGAAATTTTTATTTATGATAATGTATGTGTAAATTGTAAAGATTATCGTATTGAGTTATATTTCTGGTATTAAATGTCATTTGGAAGAGACCGACTTTGTGATATCTATATGGGATGTGTGTGTGCGAGATCTGTTTTCTTGGAGGTTATGGCATGTTTGTGGGGAAGAAGATTTGGAAACATGTATGAGATATATTTAGTAATGAGTATGTGTATATATGTATATATAACTCGAGGTTTAAGTGTTTCGAAGAAGTTTGAGTATAAGATTTCTGACTCACATCAGGTACGTTATGAGTATGTATATGTAACTCTAATGTTAACTGTTTGAAAGGTATTTTGTATAAAAAAAAAAGATTCTTTTAGCTTTCTGATTTGATGATATTTCAAACATTTTGAGATATTATATTTTTATTCATATTTGCTTTCCGTTATATGAGTGGTGACTTAATGAGTTTTACAACTCACACCACATCAGTTTGCTAGTTTTGCAGATTGGCAACCAGATCGGTCAACCACTATGTTTTGGATGTTTGAGCTCGAGAAGAGAGATTACTCGAGTTGGAATCACTCATGCTAATGCCATGGGAAATGTGTTATGTATAGTAGTTTGTAATTATGGGTTATGTATTGGGTCGTGCAGTGCACGTTGGTGTATTTATGTAAAAGAATGTTCTAGGTTGTATGTGTAATTATGGGCACGAGCCCTTTACTATTGAGATTTGATGTGATTTGATTAGACCGAAGGTCCTTTTGTATGATATGTATAATGCAGGCTGTTAAAATGTTAGGATTTATCTTGTCCGCTTCATGTTGGCTTGAGGCTCAAGGAGAAGAGTTATTCATGTCTCGTGTCGGTAATGTCCTGCCTCTGGTGGGATGTTGTTGGGGTTTTGGTGCTGGCGCAGCGGAAGCCCGCGGTTCAGGCGATATCGTAACTTTAAAAAACTTTTGAAATTATCAAATAAATTATTCAATATCCAATATGAATAATTCATTCATATTTCACCTGAACATATTTATTCAATATCAAATAACGACATAAATAGGTTAGAAACATTGCGAAACCTTTACGAAAATATTTTTCCGCAAAATGGCTTAAAATACATTTTTGTCCGAACCGACCAACCAATACATATAAGGACTACCCAATTCAGCCCCAGTAGTACTTGGGCAGTTCATGGGCTACCCAAACAGTGGCCAATTCACTGTTTGGACAGCGGACACCCGGTAAGCCCGAAACTCATCCGGTAACGTCGTTTTTCACCGTTTTCGCATATTTCAACTCCGAAACAATTTTCGGCAATTGTTCCAATGCCCAAAAAACATCCAATACATTTATACAACATAATTTTCATCACCAAAAATACAGAATTTTCAGATCTGATTTGGTAACCAAAAATATCATTTTTCATGCTTTAAATCCAATTTTCTCAACATTAATCATATTAATACTCACACCAAACAAAGTCATTACAAATGAAGAACTGAAGAATAATTCTAGGAGTTAAAATAGTGGTCATAATACTTTAGAATGGAAACAAGTCATCAAATGATAAAATTGAACTAATATTACACTAATATTATTCAATCAAACTTCATACATGCATCTAGCCTCCAAATCCATCCTCCAAATCAAAAAGCCCCAAAATATAAGAAAGGAAGAAACCCTAGAACTATTCTAGATATTCAGTAACAATAAACAAGCTTTCTAAGTTTAAGATTGTTGAAGATTACCTCATAATCTTGTAATTTCCTCAAACTTTTTTTTCATGATTTCTTCATTTTCTTCCTTGGTTTTCCAAGAAAAATTGGGAGCTTTTCTTTGGTAAGGGTTTCGGCCATGGAGGTGAATGAATGAAGAAATCAATTTTTGTTTTTTACTTTATAAAGAAGCATAACCGACTTTGGAGGGGGGAGGGCATTTTGGTAATTTTATCATTTTTAATCTAATTAAATAATAATAAGCTTTTAGTTAACAAATCAAATTTGTAAACTTCAAGCTTAGTAGAATCATGCCACATGTCACCAATAATAATCAAACATATTGCATAACAATTATGTAATATTGATGTAATTTAATTATCTAGATATTTAACATTTAAATACCTAAATAATTAATTAATGCGATTATTATTATATAGTATTTTTATTTACATTAAATAACAAATACATATATTAATGGCATGTCTCAAAGTCTCATTTGACAATTAATTAATATGTATCAAATCAAATTTTGTATCAAATACAAATACACATTAATTATTAATTGACCGAAATGTCCCTAATGCATGTATTTTCGTTTAACCGTTTAAACAATTCGAATTAACTCATTTAATTCGGTGAAGTATTATGAATAATCTATATTATTCATAACGCGTTGCCCAAGTACTCAATGAGTACACTTTATATTGTGGGACTCTCTAAGTTTAGGTTTATCTGTCACAAAATCCAATTTCATGTCCATAATTTACCCACTCGTAAATTATGACGACCACAGATAATCTCGCTAAATTATGCAAGTCGAGATCATTGCATACTTATAATCCCTCTGTCACAGGCTATCAATATTATATCGGGGATATAGATAAGAACGTCAAATCCCTAAGGCATAATATAGTCGACTTTTAAATTTACAATCTCTAAATAACACTCGAAACTCGCTTTTGAAGTATACCATGGATTTACTAGATCGCAAATACGTACATGATACATATGCCATGTACACAGGACTGACGGACTTTATCTGATACTCACAGGATATCATGAGCATCAGTCCACACCCAACGAACAGGCGGAGGTCTGATCTAAATAGATCGGTGACGTGACTGCTATCAAAGTGTGAAGGATATCTCATATATCCATAGTGGTATCTCAAGTCGAATGACCACTATGCTACTCGACTCGAGAAGATTCCTATTGACGTTGGTGTACCATCTATTAGGAAATCCTCTGTGAGTCGTTCAATGTTTATTAAATAAACACCTACATGTCTATACGAGTCTCCCAAGACTCATGGTTCATTGGGATAAACCATCGGACCAAGTCACGATATACGACATGTACTGTCTCAGTGAATTTTACTAACCGACCCGTATTAGTAAATCTTGACCATGAACTTTATTTGATAATATACTTCTAGTAGTGTCACTTCTCAATGTCAATTACAAACTACTTTGTAACTACACACTACAAATTATTATCAGGTCTTTGTCTAATGTATACATATCACTAAACCATATTTAGTTTCAATCTAATCGTAATTAGATCAAATATGCATATAAAAATAAGAGGTGCTACCATTAAGTAAGTAATATTATGGAAAAATGAATTGTTCGTATTCTTGAATCGGACATAAATACGATCTGAATTGGTACTCAGAGAACTAACCCTAACAATTTCTCCCACTTGTTCTAGTGCCAATCTACGGTATCATATACACATCACAATGTGTATCACATTCTCATGGCCCTCAAGAGCTCACCTAACACTCAAGAGGTAGGCAAGAGGAAGTAAGCCTGTTATAATATATTGAGTTTGTCCAACAAACCCAATCGTTTCCCTTAGCAAGCATCATTCATATATTGTATACCTAAATTATACATCAATATGACTCAGATGCGACATCAATATTGTGCTACAGCTACTAAGTTGTCTATGTATGTAAATATCAAACACAAAGAACCTGCCCTCTTTGTCTTAATCCACCTGCCTCCTCATCACTAATAGCCACCTAACCTCACGCATGAATCATCCCACTCACCCATGAATCACCCACTCATGCCACATAGCCAGCAGCTCACTCACAACAATCCTGCCTTCACCTCATGCCACTCACCATGCACAGCCCCTAAACCTGCCGAGAATAGCCCCACTTACTGCCCAGAATTACCGTAAAATTGACCCTGAAAATAGTCCCGAAAATATCCTAAATCCACCCTAAAACAGCAGCCCCCGAGCCTTTAAAATCACCCAAAACAGTAGCCTAAAACACCAAAAACAATGACCAAAATACTACAGTAATACGGCAGCAAAACAGCAGCAAAACGGAGTAAAAACACTTGCTTGAGCAGCGAAACAGCGAGGTAAAACGCAAACCAGTGAACCAGAAAAGTTGAGGAGCTTTAACCTTTCCGATCTCTGTGAAACGCAAGTCCGAAAGTCGACGAAAAAGGTTAGACCTGAGGGTATTTTTCACATTCGTTTTCAGTTGTATTTTTATTATTTATTGAGTTTTGTTTGCATGATTATTTTTTAGTGAAGCATGTTGTGGCCCTTGAATAGATAGAAAATGCATGAATTGTAAAATGATGTGTGTTGTGGCCCTTGAATAAAATGAAAAATGTGCCGCCTCTCGTGGTATATAGGATGGAAACCCAGACATAAATTTCATAGCCGATTCCGAATGGATGGTAGTATGATCTGCACTCGGGATACAACTCCGCGTACCACTTGAGTAAATGGTGCATATTTTCTTTTATGTTGTTTTGATTTTTTTGTCATTCGTTGCTTGACTTCCGCATGTTATTTGATTATGTAATGATGTGATCGAGCGCATGGGCTTAGTAAGTTGGATTAAAGGTCCCCTATCCTGAGGGGTTAAAATCCTTTACCACGATGATTTGCCGCGCCGATCGATGTATATTCGGTTGAATGTAAGATGTGTTCAATCGGGTATACGAAGTCCGATATTATTATCTTTATTGTTTATATGCATGATGTGATCGAGTGCATGTGCTTAGTAAGTTGGATTAAAGGTCCCCTATTATGAGGGGTTAAAATCCTTTACCACGATGATTTGCCGCGCCGATCGATGTATATTCGGTTGAATGTAAGATGTGTTCAATCGGGTATACGAAGTCCGATATTATTATCTTTATTGTTTATATGCATGATGTGATCGAGTGCATGTGCTTAGTAAGTTGGATTAAAGGTCCCCTATTATGAGGGGTTAAAATCCTTTACCACGATGCTTTTTCGCGCCGGTTGATGTATATTCGGTTGAATGTAAGATGTGTTCAATCGGATATACGAAGTTATATATTGTTTCTTTTATTTCTTATATGCATTGGTGATAAAGCGCATGGGCTTAGTAAGTGCGATTAAAGGTCCTCTATTTTGAAAGGTTAAAATCCTTTACCACGATGCTTTGCCGCGCCGGATAATGTATATTCGATTGGATGTGAGATATGTTCAATCGGATACACGAAGTCCGATATCGTTGTCTTTACTTCTTTTTATATATGTATTGTGTTGATTGCGCATGGGCTTAGAAAGTGTGATTAAAGGTCCTCTATTTTGAGAGGTTAAAATCCTTACCACGATGCTTTGCCGCGCTTTTAGCCCGCTATTATTTATTAGATGTCATCTATTTATTCGTTCATGTATGTGTCATGTTGTTTACTGCATTTTGGAGGTCGCTGCTATGACCCCGTTCGAACGCGTTTCAGAACGCCACACGAGCGCATGTTTTCTGTCTGGTCTCATTCGAACGCGTTATCAAACGCTATACGAACGCGAACCTTCTGTTTACCGTTCGAACGCGTATACGAACGCCGCACGAACGCCCACGGTAAACAGGTCCTCCTGCATCACATCACGACATGTCTATCTTAGCATATAGTTATATCTTTTTACCTTATGCATTTGTATTACCTCTTGAGTTATCTATTTCTATTACGCACTTAAGCGTCTTTCCCTAATATACATGCTTGTATGAATATTATTTGTTTGCGCTTCTGTGCCTGCCAATGTGAAATTGTATGATTTCCGTATGTCAGTTTATTTTTATGCATGAATTCGGACATAGATTAAATACAAATAGGTTGTATGTAAGCATGAAAATGTGTTATATGTAAACTTAGATATGAGCTTTGTACCTATGGATGCAAACTTAGGAGTGACTTATCCTTGGAAATATGTTGCTTAGGCTTGGTTAGATTATTGCACAAATCACTTTATTACAAGTGGCATAAGTAAGGGACCATTCCGAACCCAACGGTTTGAGGTCTTCCCTTGCGAGGGGTGAGTGCGGCCTTAAATCTTTATCCCGGTTCACACCGGGTGGCAACTCCATTATTCTCCGGTTTAGTCCCCCACGGGCTACTCCGTACTCCCAACTAGGCCGCGAGCCCAGAACAGCATGCGTCGCCCCAGATCATGTGTCCCGCACCACCCTTACTTTCGGGCTTATTGATGAAGTGCTTGAGACTCTCATCTTTTTTACCTTTGTATATGATGTTGTACCTTGATCCTTTTGTGTATTGTGAATTTCGGGATGAAATTCTTGTAAGGAGGGAAGAATGTAATAACCCTATATTTTTTGTCAGGTCGTTATATATATATATATATATATATATTTTTACTTAAAAGTCTTTGGTCAAAATTTTGAATTTTCAAATTATGTGTCAATTGATAAGATTTTTATTAGTGTGATTAAATTTTTATTTGACCCAAAGACCAGGGATTTTACTGAAATTTTCCAGCTCTTTATAATTTGTTTTCCTCTTTTCTCTCTCACAAATCGTGAGCCATCATTTTTTTTTATTTCTTCTTTCTTATTTCTTCTTCGTGTGCATGAGAGGGAGAGAGATCTGACCTCATTGTCGTCGCTTTCCGGAAAGTGGTTGGGGAAAAGATAGAGCACGTCACAATGAGTATTTTGGTGATGGTCGTGTCACCGGAGGTGCCGTTTTCCAGCGAGATCGTGGTTTGATGATTTTGACAATTTTTGGGCGATTCATAAAAAATCAAAGCTTCGTTGGGCACATGACCACCGCCATTGGTTCAAAACGACGACGTGCACATTCTAGTTTTGGGGGCTTTGAAGTTCATCGGCGCGTAGGCTCTACGCGTTGACACATGAAGGCTAAACACTTACATAACTAGGTAGAATCATGAATTTGACGTCCCCGACGTGTTGATTCGACCCTCGTGCGGTAATGATACCGAACTCCAATCTTCATGTATTTGTCGTATTTTTATTATGCATTTTATTTACTGATTTCGATTATTCAAATTATTTTGGGATTTGAGATTTGAGTTTTGAGTTTTAAATTGTTGTTTTTAGATTGTGGTCATGATTGTGAAGTGTGGTTGGCATAGTTTTTGTAGGCCCCATATGGGCATTTTTGTTATTGAATTGCAAATGAAACGGTCGTGTTTTAAACGGAACAACGTTGGTTTTCCCTTAGGTTTATGTAGGAGCTTGATTCAATGGGTTTTATATCTCAGGTTTTGAGATGTCATTTTTGGGTGATCTTTGGGCTATCACCGGTCAGCGGACTTGTATGCCTCGTAGAGCATGCCGGGTGAGCCCGAAGAGAGTTTTGTACCTGTTAGACCAATGGAATAGTTTGAACGCGTTGAGCCTCGCTGTGATTTTAGTTTCTCGCTTCGAACGTGGGGTTGACGTAGGGATTCAGTACTCATCTTGATTGTGGTTTTAGATTGTTTATATATATATATATATATATATCATTATTTTATACATATGAAAATAATGTGAAAAGTGTTTTAATATTAGCCATGTTTTACACGGCGCGTTAGGCGGCACGACACGACTATTATGAGTTTATTGTTTTGTTTATAAATATCTACATGGTAGGATAAATGTAAATTGGATCGAACTTGGATCAGTAAGAATATAAAAATATGTTTATTAAAATTGGTATATATGGAGACCCGTTGTGGCGCACATCTTGGTTATTATATTACCCTGTTGCGGTATTTGCTTGTGTAGAGCCCTGTTTTAACCCACCTTATAAACCCTGGTTGACCCGTTACGCGATCCTGAGTGGCGCTATTTGGACGGTGATGATGCGTCCCTAGTTGAGTGTCCCGAACCTATGCGTGGTTTGTTTATTATTTCCCCGTTATGACATTTGATCATGAGGAGCCCTTCATGACATATGATCATGTTTGTTATGTGGCCCATGTGGCACATTGTTTGTTCACAGCTCCAGTGTTGGGAGTCTGATTACGCGGCCCCATGTGGCATTTCACTCAGTTTTATTTAAATGATTAATATTGTCAATGATGAATATTTTATTTATATTGATAAAATATATAAATTAAAGTTATTTCTTAACTCGCATCCTTGATATTATTTTATTAGGATATATCTATGTAATATACAAACCTTGCAGGGTTGTGGTAAAACCAATTAAGGTGAGTGCATTAATCTCTACTGAGCACGTGGTTTCGCTTACCCCTCAACTTAACATTTTATATTAGACCTTGGAGCTTCGGAGCGGGTTTGATTCCTCGATAATGTTTGAATCTTGTTGAATAGATTCCTTCGCTTCGTCAAGGCTAGTGCATTCCTAGAGGTATTGATTTATATTTAATATTATCGTACTGTGTAGTTATTTAGGTGATGTATTGCATAGTCATACCATTATTTGAATATTGATTATTTATTTCACGACCGGTATTCACATTTAAACTGTGAGAACATTTTAAATATTTTCTACATGATTTTATATTTTCTTTTGTTTTAAAGTCCCTAGGACATGCTTTGAAATTTTATATTTTGATCCCTTTTGACCAAGGCATGTTTTGACTTTTTGACCATTTTATGGTGACTTTTTGACCGTTTGACTGATCTTGTTACACTTTTACTTTATTTATTTACCCCGTTATCATTGGCCCCGGTTTTGGGTCTTGACACACATCAGTGTAGTTTATTGGCTGTCATTGTCTGCCATTTCAAAATATTTTTGAAGATTGTTCGTAAAACAAATGGTATTAGTACACAATATTGTTAAAGAGTATCAAAACGTTTACAACAATATAGTAATTATGAAGCTAAAACTCATATGCAACAATAACAAAGGAATAACAAATAAAAAAATTACACTGCAAAACAGATTCCTAATGTGAAAGACATTGATGAGACATATGCATACAGTGTCCTTAAAATAGATTCGCCTTCTATCGTTGTTGTTTAGAACATTAAATATGATTGTTTTAAGGTTACAATGGGAATGAATAATCTTAGAGCACTTCCAAATTATTATAGCGAACTCAGTTGTGATTGAATTGATCAAGAACAAGAAAAAATTATTGTTAGTTCCATTTTTATTGGCAAAGCCCGCAACAAAACAAGTTCAATTGAGTTGTTTTAAGTCTTGTAGAACTTGGAGCAATTAGACTGATATTTGGTAAAGTGATGCGTTCGTTGAAGCATTCGAGCATGTGGC
This sequence comes from Zanthoxylum bungeanum, assembly GCA_019454045.1. Classification (NCBI taxonomy): domain Eukaryota; kingdom Viridiplantae; phylum Streptophyta; class Magnoliopsida; order Sapindales; family Rutaceae; genus Zanthoxylum; species Zanthoxylum bungeanum. The sequence goes on from SKCR01028384.1 coordinate 247,034, forward strand.
ATTAGTGTCACGTTCGTTGTTGGGTTCGAACGAAACTTGGCAGAATGTTCTTGTGCTTGGTACGTCCCTTAGTGTGTTCGAACGAAACATTATAAAGAGTAAGCATTCGAGGTGCGTTCGAGTATGCATTCGAATAAAACAGTCCAGTGAGCACACGTTCGACACGCGTTCGAGTGGCATTCGAACGCTTGTGCGGAACTGAGTTATTTTGGACGCGTTTTCAAGCCAATTCAGCACAAGGAAACCCTAGCTTTTGCCCTACCTATATAAAGAAACATATATCCACCTTCACAAGTGTTGAAAATATATTTTCTCAAAGCTTTAAACCTTCATAGCTTTTCAACCTATTTTTTTCTCACCTTGAGGACTTCATTGATTTCCTTGTCTTCGCTTTTGTTTTGAGATTGATCCTTATTAAACCATCAACACAAATCAAACCAAATTTCCTAATCCTTCAGAGTTTTCTAGGAGGAAGATTGGCAGGCGGAATTCTGGCGATCAGAGTTTGCAGAGTTGATCCGCTTAGAGACTTCAGAGGTTCTGAAAACGTCATGGGGTACGGGCTCGAGGAGTTCTTCGAGTTCTTGTTGTGTATAGGTATTAGAGTTGGTGGAGTTGCCACCATAGGTCTTTTACCATCACTGTAAGTTCTTCTCTATTATACTGGATTTTGTGCTGGTAACCGAGATACCCGGAGTGGTTTTTTACTCGCACGAGTTTTTCCCTTTGTCACCAAAATATTTGTGTCGATTTTGTGTGATTGCTTTTAATATTTTGTATTATATTATAATTGTTTAATATTATGGTTGCTTGTTGAGAGTTCATAGACACATTAATTAGGACTTGCTTAGTTAATTGTGATAAATTCTGCATACGATCAGAACCTTGGTTAAATATGAACATTCAATTAGTATCAGAGCCTGAACTCGATCCTTGACCTTTTTAACTATGGAAAGAAGTCAATCCATAAATTGTCTCATATTTTGGAAGGTTCGCATGAGAGCGTTCCTGAAATCCTTAGATGAGAGTGTCTGGATTACAGTTGAGTAAGTGTCTGGATTACAGTTGAGTACGGGTGGAAACCTCTCGTGGTTATGATTGATGGGGTCTTTTCCCCTAAAGATAAACTAACATGGACTAAGGATGAGTTTGACGTTAGCAACAGGAACAACAAGGCAATTAATGTCATTCATGTTGTTGTTTGTTCTGTTGAATTTAGGAGAATCTCAATGTGTGAGAGAGCCAAAGATGCTTAGAACATCATTCAGACTGTTCATGAGGGCATATTATCTGTTAAAAATAATAGACTCCAAAAACTTGCCACTAGGTTTGAGGTCGCTAGTATCAAAGACGATGAGATCTTTGATGAGTTTTATGCTCAGATTAATGACATCGTTAACTCAAGTTTTAACCTAGGTGAGACTATTCCTACCAAAAGAATAGTGAAGAAAATCGTGATATCTCTGATTGATAAGTTCTGACCTAAAATCACAGCTATTGAGGAGAGTAATGACCTAGATCATCTTAAATTAGAGGACCTCATAGGAAAACTGCAGGTGTATGAAAAGAAACTTCTAGGTTATAAAAAGCCTAAGACTATAGCGATGAAGATCGCGAATGAAGATGTTCATCATCCATCAAGTGATGATGATAATGATAATCTCACGAATTATAATTTGGCCATATTTGCAAAGAAGTTTAAGAAATTTCTTAAGCTGAAGAAGAGTGGTCGTGATAGGGATATGAATGATATGCCTAGAGAGAGTATGCATAATAGGAGAGAGTCTAGAGAGGATAGGGGTAGCAAACCCCGTCGTATTCAATGTCATGAGTGTGAAAGGTATGGGCACATTAGATCTGAGTATCCCACATACCTTAAGGCTAAAGGTAAGAAAGCCATGGCAGCCTCTCTTAGTAATTTAGAAGGTGGTTATACTTGTGATGAGTCTCCTAAAGATAATAGCAATTTTATGGCCTTTGCTGCTAGTGTGACTGGTGAGAGAGAAAAATTAGTGATGAAGATGTTAGATCTAATTTATCTCACATTGAGTTTGTAGATGGGGATAGTCTTCAGGAAGCCTACACTGAATTGTTCAATGAGAGCAAAAGACGAACATAGAGGTAAATAAGAGGCTGAATGAAGTAGAGCTAGAAAAAAAATAAATCTCAAGCTAAGTTTGAGCAAAGCCTTGTGATGATTGATGACCTTGAGAAGAGGAATAAATGGCTAGTTAAAAGGTTCCAATCCTTAGAAACTGAACTTGAAGATGCTAGAACCCAGTTGTCTGCATTTTCTAGTGGAAAAAAAAATTGCCGCATATTAGGAATTAGCGTTGAGCCTAACTGTGATAAGACGTCATCGTCTAGAGCTATGCTTAACCCTCCTAAACATGACTTAGGTAAGAAGCATGTTGAGTGTAGTCATGTGTTTCCTCAGTTTGTTCCTCGTTCTTTGTCCCAACCCCTCAATCTAGAGGTGGTGGGTAAATCTTGCTCGCATTCAAGGTTTGTGCATGTATGCCATCATTGTGGCAAGGCAGAACATATTAGGCCTTAGTGTTTCATTCTGAACAAACATTAAAAAAAAAACTAAGAATGTGTTACCTAGATTTGATTCTTCGAATCTAGTTTCTCAAGTTTCTGCACTAACTAAACATATATTTTTTCTTAATGAGAAACTTGCTTTGTTGACTAGGAATACTCAGATGGTTGAGTTTCCTAAGAAAGTTTGGGTAAGGAAGTAAGATGACTCACTATCCACTTCTGAGTGCCTTGATTCTGAAATGCATAATGAGAGTGCACTTCAGTGTAACTCTTCTTAGAAGTTGTATTTTATTTCCCCATTGCATGTGTGTGCGTGTGTGTTTTTATATTTTTTTTGCACGTCCAATTTTTTACTGCATATGGGTGGTTGTGTTTTTTTTTTGTTTTTATTCCTTGATATATATGATGGAAACCCAAACATAAATTTCATAGCTGATTTCGAATGGACGGTAGTATGATCTGCACTCGGGATACAACTCCACGTATCATTGGATATTGACAAGCCATTTTGTGTCTTTACATTTTTTTATGTGTTAAAAACTGGAAAAAAAAAATAGAAAATGAAAGAGACCAAAAATATTTGTTTGGCTTGTTAGAGCATGAAAAACTTGTTACATGTGATCCTAGTATGTAAGATATATGTTTATGCATGTGTAATATGCTTTTATTTTGTTATGCTCTATGCGCATAAGTGTGTGATATAATCCTTGGTATATCATGTGCTTGCACTACACATATACGTTTTTATTATTATTAAGACTTGGTCGCATGTATGAGTTTTTGCACTCGCAATCTAATCTCTATCATACTTAGCTCACTAAATAGTATGACCTTTGACTAGATGACCTTATGTTATCCCCTTGCAAAAGTAAAAAGAAAAAATACACGAGTCTCAAGTTCAAAAAAAGAGCCAATTGGCCAAATTCAAAAGATAAGAGTAAAACCCTTCACTCGAAAGGCTTTTAATTTATGAGCTCATGATATCTAGGGGAGAATAATATAGCAAGCAACCAATGTTGCTTATTTTCAGGTTCTAGTGGTGTTGAGTTTGAACACATATTTTGCGGACTTAGTTTGTTAAGAGATGAGATTTATGTGGCTGTGTCTCGCTCATAAAATAAGGTCTTAAGTCTTGATTCGTTGTGCACTAATTTTTCACACAAGTGCTGGTTATGCTTGGTGTTTCTGTCATATGCATGTGTGTCGTATTTAGCAAAATTTAAAGTGATTCATATTATCTCATGTCATAAACAGCTGAACACTGACCGAGTATCATTGTACTTGCTTGAAGTACTGTTTCAGTCATTTTTTTTGTATTGAATTTTTTTTTAACTCAATGTGTGCCTGTGTGTGCTTCATGTTTCTGCATAAATATCTGTTTGCATACCTACGAGTGTTAACTTCCCATGTGTTTTTTTTGCTAACTGAATAAGGCTATTCGTAGGGGGGAGTAACTTTTGTTTGACTTTGTTCTCTTGCATGTGTTGTTTATCCTGGTACTTTTACCCATCGTCATTTCGTGACAAAAAGGGGGAGAGTCGTTTAGTTGTTTAGGGGGGAGCATGATTAAGGGGGAGTAGGATATCTATTATCTATTTGTACATGCATGAGTTTTTATCGATGTTGTATATGTTCTTTATAATCCATGTGCTTTCACGGTATGTTGTTTGTGAATGTTTCAGGTAAGCAGATTTGGTAGCTGAGGTGGAATTGATTACAAGACTACCTGGTTTGGTATTAGATCGAATCTTATGGCAATAAGTCACTGTCTTGATGGTTGGTAGTTGGCTATTTTCCTTTTTGGGTCTTTTACCGTAGTCTTTGTATCATGTAGTGTTTTGTCACAGAATGCCAAATGGGGAGATTGTTAGTTCCATTTTTATTGGCAATGTCCGTAAAAAAAATAAGTTCAATTGAGTTTTACTAAGTCTTGTAGAACTTGGAGCAATTGGACTGGTATTTGGCAAAGCTATGCATGAAGATCAGAAATGCGTTAGTGCTGCGTTCGTTGAAGCGTTCGAACGTGTGGGGTTAGTGTCACATTCGTTGTTGGGTTCGAACGAAACTTAATGGAATGTTCACGTGCTTAGTACGTCCCTTAGTGAGTTCGAACGAAACATTCCAGAGAGTAAACGTTTGAGGTGCATTCGAGTATGCGTTCGAATGAAACTGTCCAGTGAGCAAGCGTTCGACACGCGTTAGAGTGGCGTTCGCACGCATGTGTGGAATTGAGTTATTTTGGATGCGTTTTCAAGCCAATTTAGCACAAGGAAATCCTAGCTCTTTCCCTACCTATATAACGAAACACATAGCCACATTCACAAGTATTGAAAATATATTCTCTCAAAGCTTTAAACATTCATATCTTTTCAACCTATTCTTTTCTCACCTTGAATACTTCATTGTTTTCCTTGTCTACGCTTTTGTGGTGAGATTGATCCTTGTTAAACCATCAACACAAATGAAACCAACTTTCCTAATCCTTCAGAGTTTTCTATAAGGAAGATTGGCAGTTGGAGTTCCGGCGTTCAGAGTTTGTAGAGTTGATTTGCTCATAAACTTCAGAGGTGCTGAAGAAAACCGTGGGGTACGGGCTCGAGGAGTTCTTCGAGTACTTGTAGTCCATAGGTCTTTTACCATCACTGTAAGTTTTTCTCTATTGTAGTGGATTTTGGCCTAGTAGTCGAGATATCCGGAGTGATTTTTACTCGCACGAGTTTTCCACTTCGTCATCAAAATATTTGTGTTGATTTTGTGTGATTGTTTTTAATATTTTACATTATATTATAATTTTTTAATATTGTAGTTGTTTGTTGAGAATCCATAGACACATTAATTAGGACTTGCATTAATTAATTGTGATAAATTCCGTATAGGGTCAGAACATTAGATAAATACAAACTTTCAAATATGGTAAAGGAGGAAAACAATGTTTGCGTGTGTGGGGTCTTTTTCTATTGTTGAAAACTCTTTAAAGATTTATGTGTCTTTCTCTTTTTTATAAACTAAGAATACCCTCCAAAATGACTCAGGGAGCTGTTACAAGCCGAACTGAATTGAACAATTGAATTCACGTATGCTCTCCTTGCATTCTGCAAACAGTTCAGCAATTAAAAAGACACGAAATTAAGATGGAAATCCAAAACATGGATAAGGCAGGTCTGGTTTGAATTAGACCATCATTCATATATGTAGGATGCGCGGGTGCAGAGTCGAATTAATTCGGGCAGGGATTTGCACCCCTTTGTGTGGATACGTGTTGAATGAGCATTTATCTTAACACTTCTTGGAGTGTATTTTGAGAGATAATTTCTCATTCATTCGAGTATCATTTTAAGTATATAAATTTATGATTTCGAAGTAATTACGGAGGAGAATCTAAATACTCATAACATCTAACTTTCATCAAGTGGATCATACTCAAAAGTTATGCCACAAAATAACATATAATAAGCTATTTTTCCAACATCGGTTTCCCACATGCAACACCCATCTTTGCGCCTCTTCAAAATTTCTCCTCTTCGTTACTGATTTAGAATTGGTAGGCTGTAATTATCACATGGAAATAAATCCAAATCACACTCATCGACTTTTGATTGAATTTTCTGAAATAAGGAAAGGAGCGGAATGCTCTAAATTAACAAAAATAATTACTCCCAACTTTTAAGGCGAGCTTAAAATTTGCTCTTGGATTTAGGAGTGTTAAGAATTTGTTTCATAGTTACTTTAGAATTATATATTTAAGGGATTATTGGAATGTGACTTGAATTATTGATTGGGATGCACAGGAAAATATTTTTAATTCGCTATATTGGAATTCACTATCAAATGTGTCTTTGTTTCAACATCATCCCATATAAAAGAAAATATAATGATAATATCATATCATCTATGCAATACATCAAAGCTTAGAAGTGAATCGAAAAAAATACAACAAACCTTAAATGCTTTTATAAGTATTTAGTCTTGTATTTCTTCATACATACAAAGAAAAGATTGTCAAAGAAATTAAAGAATTTGAGAATCAATATGTAAAGAAGAGTATTAGTTGTTAAAATAAAATGCACCATGAACTCACCAAAAAGAGAAAAACTCTTCTATATTAAGGATCACTGATTCAAAAGATACTTTTCAATAAAGATAGAGATTGACACTTCTACTATAAATAGATATGTTCACCTCTCATTTTTCTTCATGTTTTCTTTCAAAGTTCTCTTGTAAAATTTGGGAGAGAGTATCTTGTGTATTTTATTTTTTAAGCTTTCTTGTAATTTCTTTTTCTTTCGGTAATCAAATTATGCATGTTTTTCTTCAAATCATGAGTTGTTAATTTCATCATGTTTGAATAAAGAGTGAAGCTTTTAATATGAGAATATAAATTAATATTATTTATTTTATAATATATAAATTGTAATATGAATAAGTAATTTAAATCTGGATTGATTATTGACAAATTTTGTTATCGCCTTTATGGCTGGTTTTATTTATTTGACATAATTGAGTACTTAATTGGACTTGTTATAGACAAATGTTATCACCGCATTTATGGCTGGTTTTATATGTTTTGGCACAATTAATTCTTGTAGTAAATTAACTGGGTAATAATGACAATTTATATGTTATAAAAAGTAAGATTTCTCTATATTTGAAATATTAAGAGTGATCTCCTAACCCCCAGTATTTTAATTTATTGTTGCAATTCTATTTAAAAAAATTCCATCACCTCAAACAATCCAACATTTTTTATTTTACTCAAATTGTTATTTTATTTTACTAAATTTATTCCATGTGGATCGTCTTTGGACTTACCGGGTTATTTTAGTACTTTGACACTCTTATACTTGTAAGTAAAGAACCAATTTGTGAGTGTGTCAAGTTTTTGGCGCCGTTGTCGGGGAATATAATTTAGTAGATAGAATAATAATTTTCTTTTTTTAATTTTATTTTTCTTTTCTTTTGTATTTTCTGCATCTCATTTTCTTTCTTCTTTGTATTTGTGTAGATCCAAAATATCCCGATTAATTCTAAATGAATCCTGAAATAAACATCCCACATACAGACAAACCCTATACTTAATTCTTCAAGGTTACATGAGACAAAAAATCAATTAAAATGGAGTTTGTATTTTGCCAAAGAATTTCTTGAACCATCCCCATCTAGAGATTCTTCCATAATTTTTTGTGAGAACCTAATTCAAGAAAGTGACACAGCTGAATGCGAAATTCAATTGAGATTTGAATTGATAAGAATCAGATGACGTTTTTAGGATCTAATCACTATATTCATTTCTTTCTTTTGTCATTTTTTTATTTATTTTTCACTTGTTTATTTTATTATTTTCTTTAAGGATTGCATTTACATATTTAAATTTTAACATATAGTTTGTATTCAGATTGCATGAAACATTGGCTTCGATCATCTAGCGGAATATTAAATAGAGAGTCTCCATCACCTTCATCGTTAGTCAAAATGGCCGAGAATCAAAATGACAATCCATCAGTCCGAGATGAAAATCTAATTGATCAGGTAGAACGTGAGTCTTAGCATGGCGATCTTAATCATCCAATGACACTCAGATAATTCATGAATCCCACCAGGACATGATCACCATATTGCTTTGCTTTCCTCCCAGATGCGTCACGTTTCAATTTCAAATCAGGTATCATCCAACTTTTACCCACATTCTACGGTCTGGAATCAGAAAATTCTTATCAGTACTTGAGGGAATTCGAAGAGGTATGTAATACTTGCACATATCAAAATTACATCACGAATATAATTCGACTCAATTTTTTTCCATTTTCTTTAAAGGATAAAGCTAAAATTCAGCTGCAAAACCTTAGGTCGAGATCTATTAGAACATATGAATTTGCAAGAACAGTTTCTGAAAAAAAGTTTTCCCTCTCACAAGATAAACTCCTTTAAAAGAAGAATTACAACTTTCACACAAGAGTCAGGGAAAAACTTTACCAATGTTGGGAGATATTCAAAAAGATGTTAAATGTTTGTCCATATCACGGGTTTAAAACATGGAGGCTGTAGGAAACGCTTTCCCTCGCGCAGCGGAAGCGATTAGGCTCACGGATCAAACTTGAAAAATTATTCTGCTCTTCCCTTTGCTTGGCCGAACCACACCAGTGGATTCACTGATGTTTTGGACAAAATCTCAGCTCCGGAATAGCCCCGAAACAGTCCCCGAACAGCCCTTGAACTGCAGTGAAATAACGGACTGTTTTGGACACGTTATGGGCGCGAACTGCACCCAGTTTCAGGTCTGATTTGCGCCACTCACTGCTCAATTTCAGATCTGATTTTTCTCCAAAAATCAATCCTAACACAGCCCTAAAATTATCCTAAAGTGTTTCCCAAAATCCCGAATGAAAACCAAACAAAACGAAGCTCCCTGAGAACTTGTATCTGCGCAAATTGCATGGATTCCAGGGGCTGGTTGCCGTGACTTGTGTTAAGTATTTGGGGATGTTTTTCAACGTCACGAGGTCTTCCGAACTATGTCTCGACACTAACGGAGGGTAGTGTGGGCTACACTCACAAATTAATCTCTAAACGGTTTAGAGAATAATCACACACACCAAAGGAATTCTCAACTCTTGAGAGCTTGGAGAAGGAGATGGAGGCTAGGTTTTTTTGAAAGTCTTGTATCAGAAAAATTAAATCATAATTTTTCTTTTATACTTATGGTTAATTCGTTTCATTAAACAAATCAACCACTAGTCTCCCATTGCTCTTGAAATTCGGCCAATGGGGGGATTAGGAATCCTTGTTTTATTTTGCTTCCAAAATAAACAAATCCTACTCCCTTTAGAACTCCAAATTTTCGGCCAAGGGGGATTTAATTTGGATTTGATTTTGTTTCCAAAACAAACAAATCCTATCCCTAATATGACTCCAAAAATTCGGCCAAGGTATGGGACAATTAGGATTTGATTTTGTTTCCAAAACAAACAAATCCATATTCCTTATCCAATAAGGAATCCTACCTTGGTAATAATCCTTAGCCTTATTAAATTATATCATATATAATTTAATGTTCTAATTTAATAATATCATATATAATTATTAACACTTTATATTAACTTTAATATAAAGTCTCATGTGTGATATAATTATTATTAATCATATTAATAATATTTATTCCTTTTATGAGTATATAATTGGACCCCCAATTATATTAGCTCCGCTATAGTAAATCGAGCTAGCACGGGGACAAAGTGGACCTACGGTTCTGACCTCCAATAATCTCGAAATGTTAATTAAGCTCTTAATTAAATATTACGAATTATTAACTCCGGGTTATTCCACTAAAAAACCCGAAGTTGCACTCTCGTCGCCGTAGATGAAATATAAGGCCGAACAAAGTCGGTGTCCACCGATATAGTCATTGCATACGAATTGATCCTTCACGAATATCTCGTAATTGGAGCCGGGTCATAATGTCTGTTATACCCCTCTAATTTTATTTTAAGTACCATTGATTCTCTAACGAACGATTCATTCATAACTGTTATGAATATTAATCTTCTATTCGTAATAGAAAGACTTGAGCGCTCTAATCGTTCTAGTACCGAATCAACCCTTAAGATAGATATTCATCTACTTCTCGCAAGAATGAGTGAATTTCATGTCTATGTAAAACGTTCCCAGCTACATAACAGACTATGCCCCCAAAGTACGTAGTTATTGGTTGGGATTGCTACACCAACCTCACCTTTGTAAATTAAAGGACACAACCCGTTATGCAGGAGTTCGAAGTATACTCAGGATTAAGATCAACCATATATGACCATCAAGTAGATCGAATGACTTTCTTTGTTTAACGGATATTATAAGAATGTCATTTCTATCTAGGCTCAGTCCTATATGATCAAATCATATAAGGTGTCTCCATTCTCATGTCTCTACATGGACGATCCGGATTAAGATCGTCATCCAAATATATGAATGGACCGCAGCTATAGATAAACCACAAACAAAATACCCGGTTTGTTTGCTCTCTATGGACTATTTAAGATTACTAACTTCAGTCTTAAATCCTCTGGTGCATGACGTTCATACACTAAGTCTGAAGTTACATAAGTAATCTACGGTATTATTTATGAAGATATACAATATGCGATATTGAACAAACAATTAGATAAATGAATAATGCATCCTTTTATTTCTAAACACATGAAGCCGTTTACATCACATGTAGTCTAGGGCATACATCCCAACAATCTCCCACTTGCACTAGAGCAAATGGGACATGTCTTGCAAACCTAGACCATCTAGGTGACCATCAAACACTTTAGCCGGCAAGGTCTCTTGTAAACGGATTAGCAAGGTTCTCTGCGGATGCAATCTTTATGACGGTAACGTCGTCTCTCTGCCTATCTCCCTGATGAGATGATATTTCCTCTCTATATACTTTCCCCTCTTATGGCTTCTTGGTTCTTTGGAGTTTGCCACTGCTCCACTATTTTCGTAATAGAGGGTGAGTGGTTTATCCATATCTGGAAAAACTTCCAGATCTCCCAAGAATTTACGGAGCCAGACTGCTTCTTTAGCTGATTCACAAGCCGCTACATATTCAAGCCTCCATGGTGGAGTCGGCAATGCAAGATTGTTTTATACTCCGCCAAACAATAGCCCACCACCTAGGGTGAACACTGATCCAGATGTTGATTTCCTGGAATCGACATCTGTCTGAAAATCAGAATCTGTATATCCTCTTAGGATCATATCCTTCAGAATATACTAGCATATAATCTCTCGTTCTCTTTAGATATTTGAGAATGTGTTTCACAGCCACCCAGTGATCCAATCCCGGATTTGACTGAAACCTACTGACTATTCCCACTCCAAAACAGATGTCTGGTCTCGTGCATAACATGGCATACATGAGACTACCAACTGCTGTGAAGCGTATGTGATATGTCTCATTTCCTCAACGACTTGAGGGTCTTATGAGACTGTTCCTTCGACAAATGAATTCCATGCCGATAAGGCAGATTGCCTTTATTGGAATTCTGCATCCCAAATCGCACAAGAATCTTGTCGATGTAGGATGCCTGAGACATAGCTAATAGTTGTTTCTTGCGATCTCGAAGTATCTGGATCCCAAGAACATAACTTGCATCTCCCAAATCTTTCATTTGGAATTGCACAGCTAGCCAGGTTTTTACGTCTGATAATATTCTTACATCATTCCCTATAAGTAAGATGTCAAGACAAGAAAAACCACTTCCCGTCAATGAGGCGCTTGTATACACAAGGCTCATCAACATTTTGCTCAAAATTATAAGGCTTGATCGTGTATCAAATCTTATATTCCAAGATCGAGATGTCCTGCTTGAGTCCATAAATGGA